>CM035798.1:35748724-35843724 GCA_020466265.1 Siphamia tubifer | reverse complement strand
ATTGTCACCATTTTCCAAGCAGTCATCAAGAGTATATATAATAAGTGCTTTTGGTCTCTAGAGTACATGTCTTCGGGAGTTAAATCGAGAAGAAACTGACTTGGGTTAAATAATAAATTGATTCCCAGAATTGTATCTATCTCACTTTTTTATCTTTTTCCAATAAGGAAGTATCAGTGGGCAATCCCAAAATATGTGTGAGTGGTCACTGACCATTCCACATTCTAGCCAACAATATATTACAATTGGATTATTTACAAATGTAGAAATCACAGTCTTCCAGTCAAACTCCTTCCACAGTCTTTTTTATCTCTGCATTATTGTTTTATTGTCATATACATTTGTAAATTTTATATTTAATTCAGTTGTTTTATCCTTATATTTTAGATGTGAAGAACTTTGGTCTTATTTTATGTTGTTGTAAAGTGCTATATAAATACACTTTGACTGATTTATGTTATATTCATTTCTATTCTGCTCTATTATAAATTTGACACAAAAAGAAAAAGTGAAAAAAAGGACAGATTTTTTTCATCTTCTCCATTTAAAAACCTATAAAATAACACACACAAATCAAACCAATAATAGCTTCCTTGTTTCTGTGCTCCCCATACACACTCACATCTCTCTCGTCCCTCCTCTTTTGACCTTTTTAACCCCCCCCCTCAGACCTCTCGGTCCTTTCTCTCAGCTTGGCCATGTCCTGTTAAACAAGGAACGTGTTGCAGTGTTGTGACCCACAATTGTGGGCAGCTTCACGGCAGGTTTTGCAGGCCTTTTTTCTGCATTGGTGTCCAGTCTGCCTCCATCTGCCACTGACTCGCCATAGTCCCACTGGGGAAGATGGGGCTAATTCTGCAGTCAATTAGCAGAAGGGCCGCTTTTGTTCTCTCACTGGCTCCCATGGGCCCTATGTGCTTCACTGCTCCCTCACTCTCTCTCCATTTCAATGCTTTTCACTTTCTGTCTAATTTATTTGCCCGTAGTTCTCTATCTCTCTTTGATTGTGTAATTTATTTTGTTCATTTCGTCTTCCTGTTCTCTTTCTTCTGTTTTTTTTTTTTTTTTTCCCTCCATCAGCTCTTCTCTCTGTCTCCCAGGTTGTCGACATGGAGGCTTAGGCTTTCGGTGTCTGCTCGCCACATTCTCTTCTCAGCCCACCCTTGCTTAGTGACCTTTTTGACTTTGTTGGCCAAACAGCATCTCTGGCAATCATGAGCCATAAAATGAGATGAATTGAATGAGATAAAGTATTGTAATACAGATTTAGATACACTGAGTCACAAAACGAGGGAATGTTAAACAGTAGGCGACAAATGATGTATGTGTGCATAACAAATAAAACACTATCCTTACAATATCATGTCCAGTATTACAGATGGAACGATCATTACCTTCATATGTTGTTTAGTTCAGAATACATAGAACTTTGTCACTTTTTTTGTGCCCCAAAATTAACCCCTCTCCTTTGCATCTGAAAAAAATCATATATATATATATATATATATATATATATATATATATATATATATATATATATATATATTTTTTTTTTTTTTTAGTATATCCGGTAAAATAAGGCAAAAATAATTCTTTCTCCATCTTTTGATCGATGCAGCACCCTGTGGGTCTTACCCCGCTGTTGTCCCTGTGGCTCTACCTGGCCCTACTGAGCTGTACCTGTCTCAAGTTAATAAATCATTTTGGCATTATAAAATATTCAAAGGAGGAGGGGA
Organism: Siphamia tubifer; assembly: GCA_020466265.1. Classification (NCBI taxonomy): domain Eukaryota; kingdom Metazoa; phylum Chordata; class Actinopteri; order Kurtiformes; family Apogonidae; genus Siphamia; species Siphamia tubifer. The sequence continues at coordinate 35,841,988 of CM035798.1, read as the reverse complement.
TCAGGCAAGGCCAGGTTAAAGAATTTCTTAAATTTTCATGGCATGACAGCCTGTTTCTCCCTTCAGCCGCCTCAGTATGTGTGTGTGTGGCTGGGGTTGGGAGGATCTCCCGTGTCACTCTAATAGTCTAGAATTACACTTGTATCAGTGTCACTAGCATATGGGGTCTATGTATACCCTTAGGCCCATCACACTCCCTTCCACCTTCCACTGTCATGGCATTTAAAATGATACCATTTGGGCAAAGCTAGTTTTGACAGAAAAAGTGAAAAGCTGTGTGTTTCCCTCCTTAGCCCGACGACAGAGCTGCAGCCACCAGGGGCTCCTGCCACTGAGCAGCCAATCAAATGATATTTTACAGGATAATGATGGAAAGTAGGTTTGCTTCCTTAGTGAGTGCTTTCTCCCTCTCCTCTTTTCTTTTCTTTTACTTTATCCTCTCTTTCCAACCTTCTTTAAGTGACTACTGTGAGCTATGTCAACAAGAAGTTGATGTTGCAAAATAATGAAGTTTGTTTACAAAGAGTCACCATAATTAAAAAAATCTAAAAAAAAATATTTCCAGAAATCCATAATTAAAAACAATTAATAAAAAAAAAAAAAAAAAAAAAAAAAAAAATATATATATATATATATATATATATATATATATATATATATATATATAATGTCCTCAAAACCTGTGAAAGTTTTCTCATAGTAGATTTCTGTATTTTTGCCTTTGTCAGTGTCCTTCAAAGCAAGCAATGGTCTGTACCACAACTTTAAGTAAGAGCTAGAGGGAAAAAAAAGGAAAAAAAAGTGGTGTCACTTACTTCCATTTGCTGCTGTCAAGACAACCGTCATACCTGCACAGTCATGATGAAGGGGATTGCATTTTTGAACATTCTATATATCTTCTATATATAGAATGTTCTATATATCTTTAATTGGTGAGTACTTTGTGCTGTCAGTGTCACACAAATACAGGCTTATAACTCAAAGTAGCTAATGTACATTTCTAGGGTGAGTTAGATTTTGTCCAATTTCCATTGTTTGTTTATGTTAGTCTTTAAACTGACAGTCTATATGTCAATACTCCCTGGTTCATAGACTAAATAGGTAATGTTATTTAAGTTTAGATAATTTTAGGTAGTATTAAAATACTTTCATCAGCAAATGACATGTTAAATTACTTCTGTGTAATGTCAATTATCAAAAGTAAAGGATTGAATTCAATGTTTATATATATATATATATATATATATATATATATATATATATATATATATATATATATATATTGCTGAATTGTTGCATGCAACTATGGTTAAGGTAAATACATTGAATTGTTATTGCTTCTGATCTCTGTTTAATGGTGCTGTTAGTGTCATCTTATTTGTAAAGTCTAATCTTTTGGATGATCTATATCACTTTCTGAGGCATTTTTCATTTCAGTTGATGCATTTAATCACTGATTGTGAAGTTATTGTTTCATTCATAGGGGTCATATTTTGGTAAAACCCTCTTTTATTAGTCTTTGGTTAATTTGTTTGTGTATTTGGACCCCCCAGGTGCTGCAAAACTATCTTTATATCATCCTCACTTGGATCGCAGGGGTCACTGGGGGCCTAATCCAGCTACAATGGGCGAAGGCGGGGTACACCCTGTATGAGTCTCCAGTTCATCTCAGGGCTGAACATATATAGACAAACAATCACTCTCACATTCACACCTCTGGGTGATTTAGATTAACCAATTATCCTATCAGTGCATGTGTTTAGATGGTGGGAGGAAACCAGAGTACCTGGAGAAAACCCACGCAGACATGGAGAGAACATGCAAACTCCACACAGAAAGGTCTGGTGTGGGAATAGAACCCGTGTCCTTCTGTCTGTGAGGCACGAGTGCTAACCACTGCACCACCGTGCACCCTTATCTTTTTATTCATTCCAGCAAAAGTCAAGTGGATTTCTACAACCCATTTTAATTCTTGCTTAATTTCTAACATTTCCAAGTTAGAAATTAATAACAGATTAATTAATTAAGAGTTACATCCTGGCATTTGTATAGATAAGATCCAGACTTCTGATGAACATTTCTTGGATTACGACCGAGCTGTTTGTCAGCAGCAGCAGTTGTACTTCATACCCAAAATATGTCCAAATTATGAGCTGATTACCTAAAATATTCAGTTGTTGGTTGAATGGGAAAGAGCAGCAGTTAACAACCTGGAGGGGGCGGGGCATGAAGTGCTCAAAACATCCTTTCTGGTGTCATTACTCAGAAATAGGGTTGAAGATGAACCTGTGGAGTTAAATTAATGAAGAATTTAGACACAAGCATCGCACTTACAGTTTATGTAGAGCACAGGGACATCTTTTACAAAAGCATAATTCTATATAAAATAAAATAATTTTTAAAAATCCCTCTTTTAAAATAAAAAATAATCAAGAGTCAAGCTATAATCTCCTTTGGAAAAAAAAACACAACAATTACTGGCAAAAATAGAGACTACTACAACAGTGAAACACTTACATTTAGATCTATTTTGGCTGGAAATATAAACAAAAATTCACATAATATGTATCCATCAATTTATTTGGTAGAAACCTACAGTAGTAACATTATTTTCTGACAATAGGGTTGTTTTAAAATACAAACAATGACAAACTTTGGCATGTTTGTCAAAGCGTTAGCAGTTCCAGCTCTAATAAACCAGCCAACCTGGCAAAGCAGGAAGTTCTCTATGGACGCTGAACAGTTAATTTGGTGAATACATTTTGTCAACGCTTATTTTCAGTGACTTGATTCTAATGATTTAGTACACTAACAAGACCTGTTTTGTCCATCACTAACTGTCATGCATGAGTGAAGATCAAACAGCAAAACTGGCAGATGAATCATTCTGTCCTTCTTCTATCATACAGCTGTAGCGGCCTGAGGTAGGTTAGCCTCTCAAAGGTTAAACTGCATATGAAATAATGATGAATGGATGTGAGGGGCCAATTAAAGCACCACCCCACCCCCCAACTCACATAGACTCTCACTAGCCCCCCTAGATTATCTTCTCATCCGTTCTTGTCATACCTTTTTACCACCCTTGGTCCTTTCTTCTGTCCCACCTAAATGTGTTTTTAAATCCTTATCCACCTCCTTCATCATCTTACTAACCTTTCAAAAACTGTCATTATGTTACCGTGTGCAACTGATTTGATCGAAGCAGACTTTACTTTAAGTCATCTACAGTTAAAAAAAAAAAAAAAAAGAGTGTGTGTGTGTGTGTGTGTGGGTGGGTGGGGGGGTTGAGTTAGGAAGAAAAGCGTTAAACGAAAAATTGGAAAAAGACAAAGATTCAGAAATTGCTCTATGTTCAATCTGTCCATTTCATCTGGTGCAGGTTCTGATATATTATAAATAAAAATCCATTGAATATAGAGCAGGTTATTCATTTTACATTAAGGGTTCCTTTAAATAATTCAAACCTATAATAGGAAAGCATAGTTTATCCTTAACCCATAAAGACCCAGTGCTAATTTTGTGTTAGCTCCCAAATGCATTTTTTCTCTCTATTTTGCCTTTTTGAAGTAACTTATAACAATTTATTACAATATCATCCTCTGTATTTTGCATTTTTCACTGAAAATCATGTACTTTTCCTGTATTTATTTTTCTAAACTTAATTTAGATTTTAAAATTCACAATAAATTCAAAGGTTATTGTATCAAAATAAAGAAAACTGAAGAGACAGAGATTTTTTTTTTAACAAAGATGTCTATAACTGAAATTAAAAACAAGTTATTCTATTCACTGTTATTGATCCAACTACAAAGGTTTTACTAGTGGATCAATTTGCTAGAAGATGACAGTGTTTCCATGTTCACTCGCCTCTGAACATCCAAATGGGTCATACAGCTGGAGAAAATAATGACCATTAAAAGTCATCACAAGTAATGGTTATGCAATCAGGTACTAACTCATGTGTGTAACATGTGACTAAAATAGACAGAAAACAAAACATGGAATGAATAATAGCACTGTTTTTATCAGTACAATTACATAGATATTGATGTAAAAACTAATTATCAAGAAAAACATGGACGATGGATCGATATCAGCTCTGAAATTTAACTCTCATGCGCTTTTTTGTTATAATTATATTTGTCCAAAAAATATGCGTGCCTTTAGTTGTAAAAGGCATTAAAATAAACAAGAAATTGAAGAAAACAAAGGTTGTCAATTTTCTTTTTCTTTTTTTATTCTGCGACTGTATCTGATGACAATGAAAAAAATGGAAAAAACAGCATCTTACACTTATTGATGAGATTAGAGAATTAATAGTTATTAAACATTTTAGATCAGTAGATGATTTTGGTTAGTGATGGCTATTTATGTATTTACGGGTTAAAATATCTAAATAACTTTATATTATGGCAAAATGGTAGTGATTAAACTGGTACAGAAATGGTGAGATGATGTTTGTTTATGGGTTAAAATATCTCCCCCCCCCCCAAAAAAAAAAAAAACAAACAAACAAAAAAACCCAAAAACAACAGGTTAAATCTAACAATATGTGATGTTCAACCACACTGACAGTATTTCCAAAATACTATTATCTGGCTTGCAATAGAATCCAATGAAATAATGTAAAGAATTTTTTAGATATATATATATTTTTTTAATCAGATTCATTATCACCAAAGTTGAAAAGATTCCAAAAGCATAGCTGATAACATAAAATATAGTTCCACACTCAAACAGCATCATAAATATGCTGCGCTACATCACTTGAAATATTGATATGTATTTACATTTTTATTTCCTCGTATCCTGTCACCTTTTCTGCCATGCTGGTTTGACCTTTGAGAAATCCCTAATATATGCCAATAATTGCACATCAAACCTCAATGATTTATTTCAACCAAACTCAGTGTGACACACACCTGCACAAATGCAGTCGCATAAAGTGTCTTCTCACAAACACATATAAATCTTTATTTGCATGTGCATATACAAACGTGCATGCATATATATATATATATATATATATATATATATATATATATATATTCAAACAGAAGCGTGCCGACCCCATGTTCACATACACACACAAACATGGCTTGCTGTTGGTGTACGACTCATGTATTTTGATGATATGAAAGTTGACCACATTTACATGCAAATCGAAGTTCCAGATTAATAGGGTCTACGTATGAGGGCGCAGGAAGACTGTATGGTAATATGCTATTATGGCTTTTAAATACATTTACCAATGTTTTGACGCAGAATTAGCATGGTCCTAGCACAAGGAAATCATGTCGGTCTGATAGCAATTTGGTTTTCCAATTGGGAATACAATTTCATCAGGTTCAACTGTCATTTCTAATAATGATGCAGGTTGTACTCACAAATTGGAGTTTCTTTTCTGACTTTTTTTTCTCCCTGCTCTAACCTTGTTGGATTATACCTAGTACAAGCAGTAGAGTTAACATAAGCTCTTACAGTTCAGAAATGTGCAAAACCAACAGCAGAGATATAACAGGAAAAAATACATTTAGACGATGTTCATACATGTAGGTTTAGAGATGTATGTTAGAAAAAAAATATTACATTATAAAATCATAAGAAGATATCTGCTTCTTCATTGGATTAGATAGTAAAGGTGAAACTGAACCTTGTGGTTGTGGTGTGTCGTGTCCTGTCTCGCCATACAGAACATTTGCATAGTCCACAAAAAGCATAATCTAGTCAATATTCTGTCAAGAGATGAAGTAAATGTGACTTCTCAAATCACTGATCATCATCCAGAGCCAAATGTCAGCCATCCCTCACCCAAAATGGTCCTGACAGCTAAATACAGATCTCAATTTTCCTGCTGAGAATGCATTACTTGAGAATAATAAATAGTAAACTAGACGATTTAATATTTGAATTTTGTGTCCATTTTTGTCTTCAAACCGCCAAACTTCAATATGAAGTCTGTTAACGGAATTTAAAAAAAAAAAAAAGGACTATATTGCTTCGTGAAAGGATGTGAATTCACCACTGTTGTTAGTCTTGTTAATCAACTTTGGATTTAATTAATATATTCAACTGAATCATGGTTTGATTTTTCTTTGAGTTTGTACAAAGATGAGAGACATAAGGAAAAGGAAAGTATAAAGAGAAACGCTATACTTGTGATGTATTTCCTTTAAATTTCCTACTCAAGAAAACAAATAATTAAGAGCCCCATGGGACATAACACACAAATAGAATAATATATTTGTGTCAGTCAAATGCTTTCGATAGTTGGGCAAACATAATAAATTAATATGAAATATGTAAACAGAGCCTGGATACCCTCCAATTAATAAATATTTTTATTGTGTCTTCTGGGGCTAAAATACTTTTGAAAAATCATAGCATGCCTTTTGGCGCCCTTGTCAATTTATGTAAACAGCCTGCAACCATTCTAGGGGAGCACAAGGAGATCATATATTATTAATGGAGTTTAGAAATAACAAAGGCTGTGTCAGCTGCATCCTGTGCCATGGTATCAATAGCTCAGTTCCTACATGGCACAGAATGGTTCCTTGCTGTACAGCATAGGTTTAACATCAAGTATTCCTTGAAGTTAATTATTATCTTTAATGAGCTGGAACATAAGTGGTCTAACTGAAAAGCACACAGAGGGAGACTTAGAAATGAGAGGAAAGTGTCTTAGAATAACCTTTATCTTTTAAAGGCTGTGATGTGTTGAAGGTCCGCTAATTTGGCTTTGCTGGGAAGGGGGTAGGGGAGTGGGTGCAGGACTCCTGTGTAGGCCAGAAATGTTAGGCCTTTGACATCAAGGATCGATTCCACTCTGAGAGGGTTGAGAGGGAGAGAGGGGAGAGTTGTGGCAATGCATGCCCCTTCTCATTAGCTGACCGCGGGGGAGCGGAGGCGTTAACTTGGTTTTTCCTTTGGGATGCTAAATGGGTTGAGGGCCACCACTGATGGGGGGGGAGTTCACAACCACAAAATTAGCTTCAGTATTCTGTTAAATAACTTTGTTTTTCTTTTTCGGATTAGTGTTTACCACATGAAATGAGAGTTAAAGTAGTGATGTATGTATGCACAGCGAGGAACATACACTAAGTGAACACATGTGTTTAAAAAAAAAACAAAAAAAAAACACTAACTGCACCACTTTAAGAACAAGACATCAAGACATGAGTGCGGTTCAGTAAACAGGATTATACTCTTTAGTTAATTAATCTCATACACCCTGTCATTAAACTGCCAGGTAGCAAGAATTTTTTTTTTGTAGATAATAGGCTGCTTTGACTAGTAAGGGTGAGATAAAGGGTTAGGATAATGAGCGACTAATCATCTGCATCATTTAAATCCATCAGACTTAATTTCCCTAAAAACAAAATAGCGTACATATGGAGCTAATCTCCAACTTTTATTTATTAATTTCCCATCCAGAGGTTTAGCACCACACTAATAAGGCGTACTAACACAGCCATGCAAGCGTGCACTGGAACCCCCTCTTTTCACACGCAGAGATTAAAAGGTGTTATGAGGCATGGACTGTGGAACAAAGAGGAAGAGATTGTAAGTGGATAAAGAGTATACTCATAAGGCGATGCAGCTCTTAGGATAATGAGGCTGCTGAGCCTTTTCTGAAGTGTCTCATACTCCTGATCCTGTTCCTTCACCTTTCTACTGATTTCCGCTCTTCCCTGTCCATTTTCTGTGCAGTGTGACATGCCAAATTAAAATGTTCACCCTAGATAATGTGCATCTTGTCGTCGTTTGTCTTCTCCCCAGAAAGGGGGTTTCCCCGATCGGACGACAAAGAATATCAAAACCAGATATAAAGGTTAATCATTTATTTATCAAGATATAACAAAGTGTATAATCAATCATCAATCATTGAACTACAAACCTCTTGAGTCCCTAGGGGATGACCTTTTCAGGCAATTGTCTGACCAGAGAAGAGCAGAGAGAAAGTCGAGCAAAAAGCCCCAGGAAAAAGCTGGCTCCCCTCTCTGTCTTAATCTTTTATACAGTCTCTGACCCCCCCTTGCTTGGCCGTATCACAGCTCATTGCATCATATTATAAAGGAGTTGTCTTAATCTACCACGAATCCGGAAATAATATCTGCTTCTCTGATTCTAAGGTCCAAGCCATGGAAATATCTGGTCACCCCATAGACACGTTGTCACGTAGACACTATTAAACTCTTTAAACAATACAACACAGAACAGCAATATGTATATATTAAAACATCTTAAACATCATCATTCAATCATATCAAACATCATCATTCCCCCCTTAAGTTGGAGTTCCAACTTCAAAAAATAAATTGTATCATTACGGATCTATATCAGATGTTATGTGACAGGAGTCAGGCGAAAAAACCAAGGCGACTTTACTTGGTCAAAAAATTCCTGACTCGACCCCGTGGCGATCACCATCTCTGGCCCGTCGAATAAACCATAGTACATTCATGCATAGTCAATGAACACTTGAAATACTTTCACAGATGAATATGAATATGAATAGTATGATATACTCTTGACTGTAAGCTGTTGCTGAATTCTTGTATGGCTATTGCAGTTGAATGTAGTTACTGATACAGAATGATAACCAAACACAGTAATACTGAAAACATGTGGTATTGGCATTGATTATATATTGAATACATTGAAATATGTGAATGTGTATTGCAAAAGTCCATTCATGATTGTATGTTTGGAGATTCGTGTAGATCCCTCGTGGGTGACACTGGCTATCTACCAGCACGCCACATCGTTGGGGCCTTGGCTGCCCGATGGAGAAGGGCGCTCGATCTCACCCCTTTCCCATCTTGCTCGTCTTAGTCATCCTCCTCGTCCTCACTGGATGTTTCCCGATGGCCTGTTTCCCAGTCTGGCATCGGGAACAGGTCCGGCTGACGGGGAACGTCTTTAGCTAAGACTAACATCTGTTTCTGAACTTTGCTAACCACTAGGGATCTCATTATTGGAATACAACAACAACAGATAAACCCTAACACCACCAGTCCAGCTAGGACCGTCAATCCAATCCTCACTATTCCTTGCTTCCATCCACCAACAATTTCCGAAAACCAGTCCTGTATTCCAGTCAAACCTGGATCATGTCCTGCATTAGCAGTTACTTCTAATCTCAAATTTCTTAGCTTTTCCATAGCCTTTGTAAATGCACCCGCAGGTGCGGTGTGTCGGGGTAAATATGTACAACAATACTCTGGGCCAATAAGTTTACACACTCCACCTTTCTCCGCTAAGAGCCAATCCAAAGCTAATCTGTTCTGCCAAGCCACTGCACTTGTGGCATCCACCTGTTCACCTAAGGTGATAAGAGCTACATCTGTGTAATTTATATACCGCTGCTGATTATAGTAAATGTAATTAATCCACTCAGTATTTTTATTAATGGATATCTGAGGAAGAATAGATTCAAATCCAGCTGAAATCTCATTTCTAGCTTTATACTCATTTGGAATACCTCTTGGTTGGCCAATTGCATTAATGTACACTTTAGGATCCGGAACATAATTTCTCTTAACTCGATTGACAACACTACTATTATATATTTGCTCTTTGGCTGAGAAAACAATTAATTCCTGTACTATCTGAACTCTAGCACATCTTCCTGCCCAGTCTGTTGGAAGAATAGAATACACCTGTTGTCGGCCACACCACCAATATTGATCAGCCAAAGCTATTTTCTGATCGTGATAAGGACAACCTGGTACGTACACTGGTTTTATTCCTGGACCCTTAAGTTGTACTGCAGGTTTTAGAGTTGCTTTGGAACAATTAACATTCACACTCCATTTAAACTCACATTTAGCACTATTAATTTTCCCTAAATACTTTCTCCCAATCCTCTCTATGCATTCAAACTGACCAACAGGAATCAATGGCACTCCTCTAGGCATTCCTAATTCAGCACTTCTACGATTTATTCTATCATCTAACTCAACACACCTCTGTTCATTGGTTTTACCGCTCTGTTTATACAAAGTGAAATTGGCATATCTTGGAGATCCTAAATATAACAAACACTCTGCTCTACACCACTGCAAATCATCTCTATACGCCTGCAGAGAAGTAGCTGCACATTCCTTCCAACTAAACACTGTATTCAGAAGAAAAAATCTATCGGACTTTGCCTTAGTACAAATATAACAGTCTGTCTTCCCATTAAGAATTCCTGCATACTCTATCCATCGATACCAACCATTAGCTCCTGGTCCAGTCCTAATTTCAATCTCTTTCTCAACCTCTTCCTCTTCGTTCATCTGAACGACCACCTTTTTGACCTTATCCACAAATTCACCAGCTGCATCTCCTAGTTCTACAACGGTCCTCTGAAACCACTCTACAATACTGCTATTTTTGTAAACAAATGGTGTATCCTCTATCTCACTTCTATTCATCTCACGTCTTTGCCTCTTTTCCTCATTCATCACTACAGTCTTAGCTCTAGAAGTGACTATTGAACTAAGTACTGCTTCTTCTTTTTCTTTTATTGCAGCTGTGACTATAGTCGTCAGGTCGTCAATGTTACGGTCTGTCTTAGTCACGTCCTTTAATGGAATAATAACCAAATCAGGTTTTTTAGTGGTAACTCCTAAAGGTTTTGGTGTCGTTCGAACATCAGTTAGCCGTCTGGTTGTAACTAGAGTCATAGTCGTAGTGGTAATTGGTATAGTTGTAGTAATTTTGTCTGGAGACTTAGTTGTAATAGTTGGTTTCGGTGTCGGGGTGGGTGTTGATGTCGGTTTCGTAGTTGGCTTTATGGTAGGTGTGGTTAATGTGGTTGGTGTGGTTGGCTTTAAAGTAGGTGTGGTTAGTGTGGTTGGTGTGGTTGGCTTTAAAGTAGGTGTGGTCGTCTTTATAGTAGTTGGCAAACTACGAGTTGTAATTCCCGCCTTTGGGGTGGTTACCTTTTCAGGTGTTTTTTCCACTGTCCCCTCCGGGGGCCATAAAAGTACATTTCCTTCGACTCCTGGATACCCCGGGGGTCTAGCATCTTTATAAACTATAGACCAACCTATTGAGAAATTTCTTCCCGCATTTGCTAATGGATTACGAAACCACACATTAATTTTCCAAGTTATAGGCTTCGTATTTTGTTCCCGTATTCTCATAACACAGGTCAGTTGTCCCCAATTATCTCTCGAAACTGCAAACCACCCACTCATCCAAGTCACTCCACATTGACGCCATTCTAGTCCGTCTGCTCGATAGAATACATACAGGTCTAGACTATCGGTCTTTTTTGTCCATTTTAATTTTGGTACTTCTGTCACCCATACTTGATCTGTCTCATAATCCCATGTTGTACCCACATTTGTAGAAGTCCATTCCTCACCAGGCCAATCTTTTACTGCTCTTTTAATTCTCTGTACCACCTCCCCCCTCTGGGAATTTAATGTCTGGGAATTCTGCTGTATCACTGTCAATATTCCCGTCATTCCCAGAATGAGGAGAATCATTCCCCCCTTGCAAGGGAGACTTCCTTTGCACCACACTCTCCTCATCGTCATCGTCTGGAATTCTGTCAGGAGCCTTTACACAGTGATTAAGATGGTACCAGGTCGGTGACCCCTTCACCTGAACCGCTGTTGCTGTGGCCTTTACCACCTCGTATGGTCCTTCTCTCCTGGGAGAGTTCCACTTCCTCCGAAATACTTTTACGTACACCCGGTCTCCTGGCACCACCACTGGTTTTACCACCTCGTGCTCCTCTTTTTTCTGCAAAGAAACAACACGAGCAGATATGCTCCTGTGGATGTTAGTCATTTGTTTAACATATGATTTCATGTCATTTGTCAAAACATCAAGCGAAGCACCTTTAGCAGTTTTGTAAATTGGCGATGGCATCGGCCGGCCTGTCAATGCTTCATGCGGAGTTAGTTTCAGATCTCTGTGAGCGCTGCTTCTGTAAGCCATCAGTGCAAGCGGCAATGCATCAACCCAGTTTAAGCCTGTGCTCATGCAAATTTTTAATAATTTGTTTTTCAGAGTTCCATTCACTCTCTCCACAATCCCCTGACTTTGAGGATGATAAACACACCCAAACCTTTGTTTAATGCCTAACTTTTGCAGCATGCATTTCACCGTTTTGTCAACAAACTCCTTTCCATTATCTGAACTGATCCGTGCTGGAATACCAAACCTTGGCACCACTTCACGGCATAAGAATTTAGCCACAGTTTCCGCATTCTTCTGTTTCGAAGGCTGTGCTTCCACCCACCTGCTAAAGTTGTCAATTATCACCAACACATATCTTTTTCCCTGTACCGACCGTATCATATCAATGTAGTCCATAGTTAATTCTACAAACGGCCCTTCTGGTACAGGTAAGTGTCCTGCAGGTGGCATTTGACCCCTTCGAATGTTGCTTGTCAGACAAATTTCACACCGTCCTATCACACTATCAACATGTTGTTGTAATTTAGGAGCCCAAAAAGTCCATTCTTTGATTTTTCTCAACACTTCTGTCCGACACTCATGACTTATTCCATGAGCCTCATTAATCAGCAATGGCAGTAGGCCACTTGGTGCTACCACCAACCCTTCATGATTTCTCCAGATCCCTTCACCATCCTTTGATGCTCCTCGTTGAATCCACAATTGACGTTCTGCTTCCGACACTTCGTCTTGTAACGCCACTAAGTCTTTCACAGTCAGTTGTTCTTCTTGCTCCACTGCATGGTTCACCATTATGGCTTTTGTTCCTTGCAGAATCACTTTTTTAGCTGCTTCATCAGCCGCAGCATTTCCCTTTGCAATCATGGAATCATTTTTCTGATGGGCTGGACATTTAATGATAGCCAGAGTTCTAGGCTTCATCATTGCTTCCAGCAGTCTCAAAATGTGTTTTCGATGTTGGATGGCAGAGCCATCCGTTTTCCTGAATCCTCTTCCTTTCCAAGCCGCTCCAAAGAGATGACAAACCCCATGAGCATATGCAGAATCAGTGTAGATATTAACATCACGTCCTTCAGCCCATTCACACGCCCGTGTCAAAGCAATCAGCTCAGCAAGCTGACTAGAACACGGTTGCTCACACTCTTTCGCTTCAATCACCACAATCTCTCTTCCCTTGCATTCAACTACTGCATATCCTGCTTTAAGTCCTATCTCATTCCTATAGCAGGATCCATCCACAAACAATGTTAAATCTGCATTTTCCAGCTCTATCGCTTTTAGGTCTGATCGTAATTTTGCATATTTTTCTGATTCCGCCACACAGTCATGTGGTTCTCCTTCAAATGGTAGCGGTATAGAATCTGCTGGATTCTTTACTTTGCACACGCGCATCGTCACATCTGGATATTCACACAACCGATGGTAATCAGTTAACCTTTGCATCGTCAGAACAAATTTTCCTCTTTCAATCAAATTTATCAGCTTGTGATGTGACAAAATTTCCACTGGATAACCCATCGTAAGTGTTGAAGCTTTTTCATACATTAAGTGGGCTGCTGCCAGATGTTGATAGCAACTTGGCAGACCCAACTCTACTGGTGACAACGCCACTGAGTAGTACGCTATAGGTTGTGCATGGGTTCCTACCCCTGTTTTTTGTGTTAAAACTCCCACTGCATGTCCTAAACGACATGAAACAAACAACTGAAATGGCTTGTCATAATTTGGAAGAGCCAAGGCGGGAGCCTGTTGCAGTAATGTTTTGATGGTCTCAAATGCCACTGACCCCTCTGGTGTCCAATTTAATTTACTCCGCAAATTTCCAGCTCCTTTCTCTTTGATCATGTTACGGAGAGGTTGGACAATTGTTGAGTATCCATCAATCCATTCTGAACTGAACCCTGTCATTCCCAAAAACGTCATCAGTTCCTTAACTGTGGTTGCTTTCGGTACCTTGGAAACCGCCTCCAATTGAGAGGGCGAGACAGCACGTGTTCCGTCTTTTATCAACCGTCCTAGGTACTCTACTTCATCTTTACAATACTGCAATTTTTTCAATGACACTTTATGTCCCTTCTCTGCCAGCATTGTAAGAAGTGTAATTGAGTCTTTATGACATGTCTCCAAATCTGGAGCACACAAAAGAATGTCATCCACGTACTGAATGACTGTACTGGTAACTTTATCAGCCAGATCAGCCATATCAGCTTTCAGCACCTGGTTAAACACATGCGGACTATACTTTAGGCCTTGGGCCAATCTTGCATAGCGGTAGTGTTTATTTTTGTAAGTGAATCCCATGAGTCGACCAAATTGTGGACTCAGTGGAACACTAAAGAATGCCGAACACAGGTCAACAACCGTGAACCATTTTGCATCAGATGGGACATTTGCCAACAACGTATGCGGATTTGGAACTTCCATTGCCAAATCTTCAAGCACTTCATTTAATGCACGCAAATCATGCACTAATCGATAGTTCTTCCTATCCACTTTTAGTACCGGTGACAACGGTGTGTTACTAATTGGATCAGGTTCAATCACCAGCACTCCTGCTGCCAACAGACCATTAATTGTCTCCTCAATACCTGCTTCCACTTCAGGTTTCAGCGGATACTGAGGTTTCCAGGGAGGTCGACACCCTGGTTTTAGTTTGAAATCTACCGGTTGGGCTGACTTAACCAACCCAACGTCAGTATCATGTTTCGACCACAACGCCGTAGGCACTGTTGTCATCATTTCTTTCTCCAAATCTGAATGTTGTACATTCCATACAAATTGACATGGCAGCCTAACTGCTTGTGGTTGAGCCCATCCGGATGCTGAAATCGATATTTTTATGAATGATTGGTCGTCACTTATCCAAATGTCTTTGTTTTTTGTTGCCACATAATTTACTTTCTTGGCTTCGACCATCATTGCTCCTAGATGTTTTGCTTCATACCCGGGATTAACCATTAGCGTGACATGTGGTAAACTGTTTTTCATCTTAAATTCCTGTGTCAAATACGGATTTCCAATTATTTCCATTGCAACCCCTTGTTTCCCCAAGAAAATTGCTCCTGATTGAAGTTCAACTTTTTCAGGTTGGGCACTGATCCAATCAGCTGGATCAGCCTGTTCTTCAAATTTGAAAAATTGTAACGTACAATGAGGTGGACATTTGGGAACAGTTGCCTCTGGCACATTGGCCTTGATAAAGTCTTTCCATTCTTGGACTGGATCCATTAATGTCTCACTTAGTTCTCCAAGCCAATACACCATTTCCTCTTCCGGCGGTCGGATGTTCATTTGAAAATGTCCAACATCCACAATTATTCCTCCTGGAGTGCACAAAATGACACAGTTCAGTTTACAAAGTGCATCTCGTCCCATTAAGTTGATGGGTGTTTGTTCCGAAATTAAAACTGGTAGTTCAATAGTTTTCCCTTGGAACTCCAAAGGAACACATTTCGAAGTTGGTATTAACTGTTTCATCCCTGAGAATCCAATAATACGAACATACTGCCCCGATTTCGGGAGATGCTGAGAGTCAGCTGGACCAACACAGGTGTATGCAGCGCCAGAGTCTGCCATCATCTGTACACTTTTACCTGCTAATCGAACTTGCAGTAACGGTTCGTCGTCCGGTTGGGATGTCGCTACCAACTGACGTCTCCCATCTGGATTCTCAAGGCGTCCCTAGTACCCGCCTGGGGGTCCCTGCCAGGGATTAACTGGTCCCTGACCCCCCTGTGGCTGGCTATTTTGCACTGGACCCGTCATCCCTGGTCCGGGAATTTGGGGAAATCGGCAGTACCGACGGATGTGCCCCATTCTTCCACAGTTATGGCATATGTAGTCACTCCATTTCCTACCTCCCCAGCCCCCTTGTCCACCACGCCCCCTGTTAGACCGTGGTGGACCTCTCATTCCACCAGATTGCATATAGATTATCTGTGGGGGAGCCACCTGCGTGGGTGGAGGAGGAACTGCAGCCACAACTGCTTGCATTTTCTTCTTTCCATCCGTTAACTGTTGTTGAGTCAATTTTCGCAAGGCTTCTTCATCTGCCTGCTTCTGGCGGAGATGTTTAGTTCTGGTTTTAGTGACAGCATCGACCACATGGTCTGTAAACTGATTAAACGTCATGGTATACAGTCCCACAGCTTCATTTAGCCTGCTTCGGGCCTCAAGTGGTATTCCATCAGCAATTATCTTCCTCAGGGCCACATCGTGGAAAACATCTCGATCTGGCTGTGCGCCAGTCTGTCTAATCCATTCTTTTCTGGTGTTGTGGACATACGCTTGTGGACTCTCATCAGTCTTGATTGGAGATATGACAATGCTGTCAGGCTGGATTCTGGTTGGATATCGTCTTCTCAGTTCAGTCCAGATCACATTACGATGTCTGTTGAAAATATCACCATCATGCACTTGTGTCCCCACGTATTGTTGGAGACCTGCGGTCTGCAATATTTCTTGCATTTCCGTGATCCCAACAATTTTTCCACACAGCGCTTTGATGTCACCCATAGCCAAAATCGTGGCTATTGTCTCTTCTTCAAAAGCCGCCACCCACTTACTTGCTCCATCATGGATGCACGGCAGTCTCTGTATCAGCCCTTCAAGATCCATTGTAGGCCACGGTACATACTGTAGATTTTCACCTTTTGCCAACAATGGGTACATAGATGCTTCTTCACCCAACACTGTAGATGTTACAGGTTGACCTTGTCCATCCAGTACAATTTCCCCTCTGCAGTGTCCCCTTTCTTCGACGACGTCCTCGTCCTCCAGGGACAAAGCTTTTACACCTTTGGCTGCATCCTGACGTTTAAGTATAGCTTTGCGTAATTCAGGTCCGGAATCAAGTTTAGATTTTGCACCCTCTTGTTCTTCATCTTCTCTGATTTCTGATTTTTTCTTCGGAGTTTTGGCTGGGGTCGGTAATTGTGAATATCTTGCATTCAACAATGACTGTGCTGCCTTAGCTTCCTCTGAGTCCTTTTCATACTCTCCATCGTCCGCTTCGTCTTCATCACTGTCATCCAAACCACCGCTAGCCTCAGCTTTTTGCAAATTCCACTGTACTTTGGCACTGTAACCACTAGCACGTCGTCCCTTTTTGCCTACATTTTCCCAAGGGACCATTACTTCGTCATCTTTTTGATCCTTAGAGGATTTTGCCAAATCTAACACCGGATACAGTGAATCTTTGTTAGATTGCATAATGTAATCTCCTTCGAATGCAACCTTCCTCACTGGCATCTGAGCCCAATATGAGGGTGGCTGTCTGCCAATTTGGTTTTTATGTGTGTCAGTTTTCCCCGTTCTTTCAGCTATCATTTTGTGAACATGGCTTTTAGTAGCTTCCTTTAATTTTCTTCCATGTGTTTTAAACAGAGCTAACAGCGCTAGCTCTCGTTGCCGTTTTGCTTCACGTTTTGTTGACTTATTTTTGGGTTTATGCGTGCCAATCAAAACCTCCATCTGTTTACATTGTGTTGTGTCAAATGTGCCCTCTTGTGGCCATGGTGAAGGATTGTTTTTCGTTCGAGCATTCCATTTCTTTGAAATTTTACAAATCTCATCCGCCACTAGGGGGTGCAGTTTACCAAGCACTCCCACTGCTGTTATTTTATTACCATCAGACTCCATTATTCTTCCCACAATGCTTTATTTCTTTGAAAAACGTGCAAAATATCTCTTTATTAACACCAATCAAAAGCCCACAGTGCAAGAACCGACCCTTCAAGGGTTAAAATTTATTAACATACAGCCAGAGTCCAACCTTAGCATCCACTCAAACAAGCCACTGTATTAACACACAAAGATTTCTTAATTTTATCTACAGGTAAGCCAAGCTAAGCTAAATTATGCTAAGCTAATTTAGACCAAGCTAATTGGCTAATTACTCCCACTGAACCTATGGTTCTAAATAGCAATGCTAATTATGCTACGTTAAACTAAGCTAAGTTATGCTAGGCTAGGATATGCTACACTAACACTGTGCTATGCCAGCACTGTGTTATGCCAACACTGTGCTTTACTAGCACTGCGCTATGCTAACCCTACTCTCCCCAGCCAGCTGTAATGCTAGTGTAAATGCTAATGCTAATCTATAGCCAATCAACACTGACCATGGCATCCAGATTATACACAGATTACGTTCACACAATGCAAAAATCATACATGCTAAGATGCTATGCTAATCGCTTTAACATTGATACTAACTCTATGTTAGCTTAAAATATCCAATTGCTAAGCTAATTGCTAACTCTACTATGCTATCAGTCTTCACCACTTATGCTAATTAGCACCTGCTATGCTAATGACATACAAATTTAGTCAATGCTACCTCCACATATGCTACCACAGCTAATGCTAAGCTAACATCTGCTAAGTCAAATCTAAGTTAACAGTAAATATATCAAAGCCAAGCAAGCTAACATTAGCTAAAACCAAGCTAGGCTAACAACAGCTAACCTAGAGCTAAGCTAACAGTAGCCAAGCTAATGCTAAGCTAACAATAGCTAGGCAAATGCCAAGCTAACGCCAGCTAGGCTAATGCTAACCAGGCTAAATGCTAAGCCAATGTTCTATAACCTTTTGACCTGTGACCCAAACTTACACACGTCACATCCCATACGTCACACATATACACAACACTCAAAATGGCGGTTTTAAGACTTCCTCATTCACACAAAATGGCTACCAGCAGCCAACGCCTATTGGACCTAGACCAGTTAACGAATTTTAACTGCGCAACAACTAGTCCAGTCAACGCCCTGTTAGACAAATTTTAACTGCGCAACAAGTAGTCGGACCTCGCCTTTTGGCCTCAGCCCAACACTGAAATTTTAACTGCGTCACATACACCAAATTCAGTCAAAATAGCATTTTTAACACAGCAATTCAACATTTACACGAAAAAATCAGCAAAAGTTTGTCTTTCCAGTTCACCACACAAAATCTCACAATTTCAGCACACACACAAACACACTCATTCATACACAACTGACATGCCACACACATTTAACTGCGTTAGCACACACACTCTTCTCAGAAAGTTGTCCTTTTTTCCCTGTGCTTTTCCCAGCCAAGTTACACACACACACTCATCAGAAAGTCTGCTTTACAAATTCCACACACAGTTTAGCAAATTCCAACACACACACTCACTCAGACAGTCTGCGTCTCAACTTACGCACACACATTTTGGCGGACTAATACAAACTGGAAATCAGAACAGGGAGAAAAAAAAGAAAAAGAGAGCAACAGAGATAGGGGATAGCTAACAGAGAGCAGCGAAGGTGGGGGCTGAGCACTGCAACAGAAACACACACAGACAGATTGTGCTTCCAGGAATCAAGGAAAACAAATAAAATATAATAATTATAGTAACAGTTATAGATCACACCCTCTCAAGGGAGCACGTTACTCCCATACACGCTAACAGACAACAAATTACACAAACAACTGGACAAAAACCAACAAACAAACACGAAGCATATTGATCGATCCTTCTGTGTGTTTGGCACTCAATAAATCAATAGATATCAGCATTGATATCATCACACAGGAAACCTACAATCACACCAGTGCCCCGATGTGGCATCACTCCAGCACATTGACCTGTATACCTGACACACAGTCAGTACCTAGCCGTAACTCATCAGCTAGTGCTCATCATTCCAGGTCTTAAACTAATATGTGCCGTCAACCGTCACCCATCAAACCTGTTCATATGATTTGACCCTGGCAAAATGCCAGTCCAATTCAGGCTCTTAAATGATGGGTACGTGCATAAAACAATCACAAACACGGACAAACAACATTAAACATTAAACATCAATCACCCCTAGGGACTGTGAAGTTCGACCACAGAAAACAAAAATATTCATCTGTAATTGCCAATTAACAGGTTCTTATTATTCCCCTTTTACTTCTATAAAACCTCAAGGGACCCAGAAACCCCACCAACCCAGGTCGTACAGCCAGAGAAGACAAAACCTAATTTATGAACTTAACTTAAAATCTATACTCCCCGTTCGTTTTGTCCTTTCTTACTGCACACCCGGATTCAGAGGTTCCCAGAGATCCCCCAGAGGCCTGTCTTCGTGACGCCAATTGTCGTCGTTTGTCTTCTCCCCAGAAAGGGGGTTTCCCCGATCGGACGACAAAGAATATCAAAACCAGATATAAAGGTTAATCATTTATTTATCAAGATATAACAAAGTGTATAATCAATCATCAATCATTGAACTACAAACCTCTTGAGTCCCTAGGGGATGACCTTTTCAGGCAATTGTCTGACCAGAGAAGAGCAGAGAGAAAGTCGAGCAAAAAGCCCCAGGAAAAAGCTGGCTCCCCTCTCTGTCTTAATCTTTTATACAGTCTCTGACCCCCCCTTGCTTGGCCGTATCACAGCTCATTGCATCATATTATAAAGGAGTTGTCTTAATCTACCACGAATCCGGAAATAATATCTGCTTCTCTGATTCTAAGGTCCAAGCCATGGAAATATCTGGTCACCCCATAGACACGTTGTCACGTAGACACTATTAAACTCTTTAAACAATACAACACAGAACAGCAATATGTATATATTAAAACATCTTAAACATCATCATTCAATCATATCAAACATCATCAATCTCACATTTATGCTAATGTGTGTTCTTGTGCAAAAACATATGTACGTACTCTGTGCATGTACGTCCCCCTGTAACTGACAATCAACCATGGTTTTACACTACATAGGAAAATACTGTTTTGATTACATTCTAAAGGTTGTGCATTTAATAGTTGAACCCTACATATTGCTGATTGACATTTAAAGGTCCCAAACCCCTACTTTTTCAAAGGAATGCTTAGCTGCAAATTGGACAAGTTCTCATACCAGCTGAAATGTGTGTGTGTGTGTGTGTGTGTGTGTGCATGCATGTATTTGTTCTTCTGGTTGTTCTCCACCATATGAAAACCCAACTATTTGCCCCACTTTACCACCGCAGTGGGATTAACTACTAAGTTATTAGGAAGAGAGGCATTTGCTTGTCTCAAGTGGTCTAATTGGCTACACTTGTCATTGTTGCTGGTTGGATCTGTTTTTCTTAAACTGACAGATATAAAGAGATAAAGAGCTTGAGAGAGCACGATGAAGAGAAAGCAGCTGTTCACCAATGGAATGAGATGTAGGCTATCTTGCAAAAGTTTAATGGCCTCCTGTTGTAGCCCTTATGCCAACTCCATCTCTAAGTACTGTCAATGTAAGAGAACACTCAAGATTGTGTGGGTCCTGAATTAATTATTTGACATAAATTAATTACATCGCAGTACTCTTTAAATATAGTTTACAACTCTGGGATGAAAAGGAGACAAGAACTGAAAAATGCAGAAAGTGTTGTGTCATTTGTCAGCATGCATGTCACAATAGAAGTGGTCCTTTTGTTCCTTCCTGCTGTGAATCTCATACAAGTTTGTTAAGAAGTTGTAATTCATTATTTTAAAAGAGGACATGGATATATATTTTTTTGGAATGTGGACAAATGATAACTATGACAGCATGTTTTTCAGTTCCTAAAACAAAAAAAAGATGTAGACCTGAGAGACAAGTGTCAGTTACATTAATTAATCCAACACAATATTAGGTTAGAGAAGAGAAGAGAAGAGAAGAGAAGAGAAGAGAAGAGAAGAGAAGAGAAGAGAAGAGAAGAGAAGAGAAGAGAAGAGAAGAGAAGAGAAGAGAAGAGAAGAGAAGAGAGAGAAGAGAAGAGAAGAGAAGAGAAGAGAAGAGAAGAACCATTAGAAAGCTGGTTGGACCACCAAAGGCCTAGAGAGCACAGCTAATATGAGACCCCAAGGCCTAATCTTCTTAGTGGGGTGGGATAAAATGAGTATCCATTACGGAATCAACCTTCATCCCAACCCTCTCTCCCCCATATTACCACCCTACTCCATCCCTCCTTGCCTCCACCCACCCCCCACCCTCCTTCTAGAGCCAATGCTAGCATTGATAGCCAGCATTGAGACAATTGGCTGACTCGGGGCCCTAATCAGGTATTAGCCACTAAAGCTGTAAGGGAAGGCTGCTAATCTCCATACTCACTTCATCTGTAGAGGCAAGGCCCCAGCAGCTTGCTTTCCTCCGGCCCAGGGATAGATCAAAGATGCCTGCTAGAAATCAGATTAGAGTAAAGAAGAGAGAAGAGCAGGGTGTGAAGGCCACATAGCTCTCAAACCCCTGTCCAACCATGCTCCATGTAAAAGCTTTTTGCATAATCTGTACAAAGAAAAAAGAAAAAAAAAGAGGAGGTGACTTTAGACCTCCAGAAAGCCACTTAGCCACAAAAACATTAAAGGGTTCAGAGACTAACAGAGTAAAGAAAAATGTCTTATAAGGCTTTCAGCTGCATAATAATGTTAATATATCACATGATTCTACTGAGATACAATATATCTATACATTTGTTGCAACAAAGTGAGTTTCACTTTTGATCTTTGAAATGTTTGCATTTCTTCTATTAAATAATTATATAACACAGACAAACTCCAGTAAAGGTCTATCACATCAGCAGTTTAAAGGTTTAATCTGTCTCTACAGGAGTTTGCAGTAAGTCCAATATCAGTAGAATTCGATTCTTTTTAACAGACAGGTGCAGTGTTTGTTCAGTTCAGTTCAGTTTCAAGCACACACAATCATCAAAACCATCAATCAACATGGTCAATAGTTATCTCTCTATTTTTTTGTACTCGAAAAGGAGAGGGAAGACGCAAAGCTTATAAACTCCCACCACACTTATCCACCCCCCCCTCCCCCCATCAACACAGGCATCCATAACAATTTAAATTCATTGTCACCTCACACAAACGGTTCAGTTCAGTACAGCTCAGTTTGCCTCAGTTCCATTTTGCTCAGTTTGGTTTGGTTCAGCTCAGTCCAGTTCTATCTGAACAAACAAAACACGCATGCATGTTGTTGACCTGCATTACTAGTTTCAGCTACTTCCTATAGCCTTCATCAGAAGTGTCACATGATGTTGTTGTGAGCCTATAAGATAGCTCACAACAACATCATGTGACACTGTCTGTTAAAAATAATCAAATTTCATAGTTATTTTTGGAAGTCACTATGATCCTTTAAAAGACTTTCAGAGAAGTGCAGTGTCATTTTGCTTTATCACGTCAGCTGCAGGTTGTGGTGACTCGTCACAATGGTTGTGGGGAAGTGGTTTCTCTGTCCAAAGCAAAACAAGTGGATATAATGTAGACTTTGTGGAAAGTAAGTCTATATGCATATACTCTTTTAAAGAGTTCAGTGTGGAAACTGTAAGTGATAGGATTTTGTAGTCAATAGCAAACAAGCTAAATGACACCACCTGATCAAAATTTAAAGACCAGTTGAAAAATCCCAAGAATGTACATTTTACAGTGTTGGGTTTTAAAAAGGTTCTATGTAGAGTTTCAAAATCCAGAGAGAAACAAGTGGTGCCAAGCACTACAAAACCCCACCCCGTCACACACATTTGACCTGATTTGCCCTAGCTCTTATCATTGAGCAAATACATTTTTAGTGACTGTGACCTTTGACCTATATTCACCAAAATTTAAGGAGATCTATTCTGTACCACCTCACACCTTTCCTGAAAATGTAATGGAAATTGGTCTGGTAGTTTTTGCATAATGTTGGTGACAGATAAACAAACAGGCAAAAAACTAAACAATAACCCTCTTGCCTTTTGGGGGATTGGGTAAAAATGTGAGGGAGGGGGAAAATGAGTAAACATCAGCCTACATTAGTTTATATTTATACTGCACAATATCATAAATATCGCAAATAACATTTTACAGTATTGTACTGTACAACGCCCTCTAGCCTTCAAACAGTTGTTGTTGTTGAGAGGTACGTCATGATACTTACAGAGAACCCCTCTTGGTCTACATCAACTAAGTCTAACCCTTTTCTGAGAAATGTCATGTCCACTGTACCATATATGTAATATATATATTCATATTAAAGAATCTATGAGTAAGAGTTCAAAGCATTTAAAGGAATGTTTAATGTATCTTGGCAATGAATCAAAGTTATCTAACTCTCTGTGTGAGACGTACACCTGTTCATCAAAGCAGTGCCGAACACGATGTGCTGAATGTCTCCATGAACAATTTATGACCAAACACACCCATCTACTTATGGGCATGTGATGATTTTCAAGTTAAGTGAATCACGTCAAGGCAAAATAAGTAACAATTTGTCACTTGTGTTCTTTAACAGGACTGTTCAGCCTCCTCAGCACACAAGAGCAAGAGCAGTGGTTGAGTAAGTAATAGAGTGAATGGGAGAATGAGATAAGGAAAAATATTACTTTTTTTTTTTTTTTTAACTTTTGTCGCAATTATTATACTGTTAAAACTCAAATAAACATGCCTACACCTCCACGGATCTCTATGGGAATAATTTAGAAATAATATCCACCTAAAACACATTTCCTTATTTCATATATTCTTATATTTCGTTTAGGTCTACATGCACTTAGAGAAATTCAAATTATCCCCTTAGTCCAATTAATATTGAAGTTTTAAAAACCATGTACACAGCTGAGTCAGACTGTAATCAAATCAAACCAGAGTTTTAGAAGTTGTGCAGTTACTTTGTAGGAAGAGTGCAACATGCGAGATGAACTTTGTGAACTCAACACACTCAAACAAACCAGGGCACATTTACTGTTGTTTTATGTTTCCCATGCAATCAGGAAATAAGCATTTACAAATATATTTTAATAATCTAAAAAAAAAACAACAACAGATAGTTATGGTTTAAGTGGGCCTTCCCCCTGAAGGGCTGGTCCATGTGGGCCTGGGGCGACTACCCCCCTGTTCCCTCCACTAGTGCTGACTCACCAAGTCAGATAATGCGATTCTAATTGAGTTTCTGCACACATGTAAACACCACCCAACCTTAACTCGACTACTGACTGACCTGGTCAGAGAAGTGACCAGTGACACACCATGACAACAGTACATATGAAACATACTAAGCTGCTGCATCATTGTCGTCCATATCTTTGCTCAGTGTTGTTGTCCTCCTTCTACTACGTCTGTTACAAATCTGTCCTTTGTTTCCTGAGTGTTTTTCTTCTATGGTGCCAACTGGCCGAATGCCTATGTGAAAGGGCATGTAGCGCCACCTAGTGTCTTTTAATTATTCAATTATTTTGCTGTGCATGTAAATTGAGATGTAAGTCTTTAGTTAGATTATTGCCAATAGCTCAAGTAAATGTTTTTACTGATATGCCTGTTAAAGGTAAATGTCTGTGTATATGTGGATGTGCGTTCACCAGTTTTGTATCAGATGGAACTGCACCCTAAGTAGGACAAGTAGAAAGAGGAGGTCGAGGGCTCCAATTGTTTTGCTATTTTTGGTTGGCTAGAGGCACCAAATCACTGCCTGAGAGTCTAAAACTAAGAAATGTCGCTAACATCCCAACATAGAGAAAACAAAAAATCTAGGCATGGGGCAGCGCCTCTGCACGAAAACAACACCACCACTGACTGACAGAGGGTCAAAAGTGATGATTGACAAGAAGTGTTATTGCACATTTCCTACATATTTTTTTTTTTGGGGGGGGGGGGGGGTCGCAAACCCTGCTTTTAACACAGACTGTCATCAAGAAAATGTCACTGAAGAAAGTTTATGAAGTCATAATTCTGTAAGTTGAGTTTCCTCTATACATTATATAATATCACATACTGTGTAAATCATGTGTTTTCATTAGCTGTGCTGTTGAGGGAGTCCAGTTCACTTTTATTTGACAATTGTTAAGGCTACAAGGTTGCTCTCTCACACACAACCACACCCACCAAACACACCCACACATGCGTGTAAAGTTCATGTCTATTGTTATTGACCGGAGTACGTCAGGTTCATACTTTACCGTGATGGATCCGGAGGCGGAGGCTGTTGTTTAATTGTGAAGGTAGCTGCCTGAGTGGGGCAGAAGGTGTCAGGGGAGTTCTGCTGCTGTCGCCTCTCCTCTTGAATATGGTCAAGGGCGAGTCGCTGCTGGATGTACTCACAGACCCAAACACACACTCAGTTTTGTGTATATTCTTATTTTTTCACTGGTGGATTTTAACCATTTTAGATAACTGCTACCGAATATAAATAATTGGGTCTGATAAGATGCAATGTGGTTTTTTCGTAATATTCATAATGAAAGAAAAACCCTTGAAATTATGAATATAATTTCCATGTTCTGTGATATTTTAGTTTATTTTTCTAAATGTCGGTAAAGGAATGTGAATGTGCTGCACACACGTTAACAGCGTAGAATGTAAGCAGGCTAAAGCTTACCAATCTGTACTCAGTTCCTGCATTCTCCATGGGGGACAGCCTGTCCTTAGTGGAGCAGACAAATGTTAATTCCCTTCAGTGAGCACAGGTCTGACCTCCAGACTTCTTGAGGAGAACACACACACATGCACACATACACACAGTCTTCTCAGAAGGTCACAGAGCAGATGACACCAGCCTGTTCCCTGTTTCACTTCGATTGGCCCATCTTTTCTCCTTCATTACCGCACACAGCTGTGAATAAGAGTGTGTGCATGTGTGTGTATGTGTGTGTGTTTCCTGTGTCTCTGAAATGGCTAAGTGCTGTTAGTGCAGTTTTTATCAGCAAGGCCACTGGTGAGACTCAGGGGAACAGACCAGGGCTATCTCTCTCTGCCGGCCCTGAAAATTGATATTGAACATGGAGGAGGAGTAGGGGAGAAATCTCACATGCTGGTAGCAATTAGCTAAAAAGGGATTTGCAACTCTGTGATTCATCACACTAGAGATCGAAGTCATTTAAAGACAGTGCCCCCCCCTTTCCCTCACTCCTTGCTTGCTCACCTCTTCTTAGACCGTGTCTCTTTTAGCCCACTTACAAGCCAGTGTGAGGTTTCCTATTTAAGGTTTATTTCTCCCCACTGAAATCCTGCACTCTGCCGAAGCACAAACAAGGTCTTTGATTTGAGTCGCTGTGTGTATGTACCTAACACTAGGGTTCTAAACTGATGCAAGGCCACTGTTGGCTTGCTTTGAGAGTTGGCAACGCAGTGTGACACACTGTCAACAGCATGTGGAGAGAAACACATTTGCTGCAGGGAGGGGAAACTGTACAGGTTGAACAAACTTTCTAGTACAGACACGAGGCTTCTTATATAAAGCATTAAAGACCTGTTAAGCTTTGTTTATACTGTGTGTTTCACAAATACTTGAACCAAACTGCCAACTTCATGATTCGAGGTTGAAGTAGTGAAGTGCACTCTTGCCACTGCACTGGGGAAGTTCATATTACAGTGTGAAAGAAGAGGTGCATTCAACTCATTATGTTGTCTTAATGTTTGTAGTGATGGAGAAGGTTGTTGTTACCCATTCAAACACAGACTTGATCAAACTTACACAGGGTTATTTGGGCTGTATGTTTATGCAAGTGGTGAGGACAAGGTCTAAAATGCCTCAGGCTGAAAGAAATGGTTCAAAGAATGAGTAAGTATTTTTTATTCACTTAGACATTACACATTTTTAATGTTGTCTAAACCCACGGTTCTCAAACTGGGGTCCGCGGACCGCCAGGGGGACGTGGCGCATGTCCAGGGGGTACGCAAAATTATTCACGGTTTTGTTTTTTTGTTTTTTGCTGTTTTATTTTGAAATGCGGAAGTTTTATTTTGTAGTGAGCGGGCGGGAGTAACAGCGCTGTTTGATGCCAGCTTGACTAAATTGAGACGGAGCGAGTCACAGGCTATTTTTAGCCACCCTGCAGCGAACATGGATCGATTTTTGTGTCCGCCAAGTTCCTCAAGAAGTGGTAAAAGAAATGACAATGAAAATGAAAATGAAAATGACAAAAACAAACGCCCTAACCCTAAAAAGAGAAAGTACATTGATAGGTATATTGTTTCTGAAGTGCTCATTTATATTATAATACCTGAAAATTTTGCTGGTTTGCACAAAAGCACTTTTAAAAAAGGTTATAATTGTTTCATAATAATCATTGTTGAAGTGGTTTTTTATCATTTTCATTATTGCGAGAATGAGGGGGGACATGGAAAAATTTCACCCCTC
This sequence comes from Siphamia tubifer, assembly GCA_020466265.1. NCBI lineage: Eukaryota > Metazoa > Chordata > Actinopteri > Kurtiformes > Apogonidae > Siphamia > Siphamia tubifer. The sequence goes on along the minus strand of CM035798.1, from coordinate 35,813,970 downwards.
CAAGGGGGACCTGGGCCAAAAAAGTTTAAGAACCCCTGGTCTAAACATATGTAACATTTATTTGGACTAAATGCTACCATCTTTCTTTCTTTCTTTCTTTCTTTCTTTCTTTCTTTCTTTCTTTCTTTCTTTCTTTCTTTCTTTCTTTCTTTCTTTCTTTCTTTCTTTCTTTCTTTCTTTCTTTCTTACCAAATCAATGAGCAGAATAACATTTCACTATATAATACTACATCAATCAGACCTTCCGGGATTTTGCGATTTTCAACTTTTACGCAAATTCAGCCAATCCCTGTGAATTTAGTGCGATGTTGCAATTTTAACCAATCACTGCAGCTTTCCCGTAAAATGTGACCAATCATTTGCGATGTCGTGAACTGCTCCTTCCACCTTTTCCTTTTTACCTTAGAGTATGAAGCAACATGTGCACGGCCAGCAGTTCACATTTGCTAACTAAAATCATGCACTAGTACCAACAGGTGCATTTGGAAGAGTACTTTTTTGCTGCATTTTTATCATCCAGGTAATATTTTATTTGCCATATTTGAGAGGTTGTTTTAATATCTCAGTGTCTTTGTTCTATTTTTGTCAGAGAAACTGCTTTTACTACACACTACACAGTACTAATAATAATGGGGGTTTTTTTGACTGGCTGAGACATTTATATTATGTTTTATAACTTCATGTAATGTTGTGAGATCATATGAACTTTAACCTTATAACCAACAGGTGCATTTGGAAAAAAAATAATTTTATTGCATTTTTCTAATCCTCATAATCATTTATTTTCCATCTCAGTAAAATGTAGTTTTGAGGATCATATCACAATGACTTTGAATAAATTTTCCAGTAGCTAAATATTTGAAATATTACTTAATTTTCATTCCAAAAATGTAAAATTGCAACTATTTATTGCAACATTCACTTCCTCCCGCAACAAAAGCCTAAAAAACTGTGCAACTTTCATCACTGTTTTTCGGAAAAGGATGAAACAATCTCAAAAAAGGCTCACGAAATCCTGGAGGGACTGATTAATTGTCATGCTGTAATATACAAAGACCTTCCCTGAAATGGATGAAGTCTGAATGGGAGTGTGAGTTGCTCCATAACCTGTGTATACCTTTCAGCAGTGATGAGGCTGTTCCAGGTGTGTGTGCTGCAGATTCTATAGGCACTAATGCACCCCCATGCCGTCAGTGATGCAGGCATGTGAACTGAACACTGGTAACAAGCCAAGTATTTCCATGACTTCCAAAAAAAACACAACACTTTGCCATGTTCTCTTCTTACACTATTAAATCCTGGATCATGTTCACATATGACTTTCTCTTTGCATGACAACATTTTAACCCTCCTGTTTTGTTACGGGTCAAATTGACCCATTTTAAAGTTTGAACAATAGGAAAAATTATTAAAAACATTTTTGCAGTGTGAAACTTCTTCTGCAAGCCTTATTTAATGTAAGTTGTTTTTTTTTATCACCCCCTTTATGTTTATATAACATAGATACTGTTTGGATCAATTTCACCCAGCAGACAAACTGGTAAAAATTTCTTTCTTTACAACCATGAGACATGTTATGTTATCTACCTATATTATATTTTAAATGTTGGTCTTCAAAAAGGAATAGAGTGGCGAAACATTAAAATGTTAAATTTATGAAAAACAAGTGAATTATACTAATTGAACCATTACCTGTTAGAGGTAAGGAACATCATTCCACTAAATATTGATAGAATAGTTAGGAATGGAATTAGTAATGAAATATTAACAGTGCTTGTTACGACATCTTTTGGATAATTAAACATGCACCAGGTCAAATTGACCCAGAAACAGTATTGCTGTTCCTGACAAATGAACATAACAAGAGGGTTAATCAACATTTATAGACAACATGGCAAACTGTGTTCACACTATGATTTCTGTAAATGTTGAGTGCATGCAATGATTTCCATCATTTTCTTATGTAGTGCCCCAAAGATCACAGGCGTTCAATATCAGCCTTGACCCTTGTGCTCCTTTTGATTCTCCAAATCAAATTTTCATTCAGATTCTCCAAAAAGAGGAACATTATTCAGAACTTGTTTCACAAGTGTTCGACATTGTTATCCATAGATCATTGAAACTTTGCCCATATTTGGCTTTCTGGGGTGCTCCTTTTAAATCCAGTACTTTTTTCAGTTCATGTAATTAGCTGTAAAATGTGATGTTTCCTGTTGAATAACACTTTATTTTCTAGTCATTTGTTACCCTTATCCCAATGTTTTGGAGGTATATGTCTGGGATCAAAATGGGATTGCCTTGTTATTTTGTCTTAGAATTATAATTATGCAATTGTGCAAATCATTGAATTATTCACAGTGCTTCATATGAAATGCACCGAAGAAAGGTTTGAAGACATTTTAGGAAAGCCACAAATGAGATAATAAATGAGTCAATGACTTGGTATTGAATTATAACATTAATTATATTCCCACTTTGTCCTGTTACTTATATATATATATATATATATATATATATATATATATATATATATATATATATATATATATATATATATATATATATATATGTGTGAAGGCAATCCCATCATTTTGTAATATATTACATTTTCTGCAAATGTATATGTTTCCCATGTTATGATGTGACATTGCAATACTGAGTGGCTGCCATAAACATACCCAGACTGTACAACAGATGTAGTGGGGGAAAAAACCTCAATGGACACTTTGTGTTTAGTGTTAATGTGAAAAAATCCACTTCCAGATGTGACTCATGGTGTTATGGTGAAACAGAATGGACCCTTGTAGAAGATATTCTCTGAAGTTGTTTTTTTTTTCTACTTAGTTTTAGCACAGTTGTAAGATTTCATGTTACACATAGATACAGATGAAAACTCAATGACCCTTGGATTTAAAAATCTCATCAAAGACTGCTTTAGTCAGTCAGACTACATAGTTGCACAGGTGTAAGATTTTTCAGCACTTTATGTCTAACCTCAAACCTCACCAGAAATCATTCTCACTTACTCACTTCCCAACATGTCCAATACACAAAATGACACATTCTTCATAAAGCATATACAGGCAGTAGGGGAGTCTTGGCTCAGCTCATAAACCTCTACAGTTTAAAACCTGAGCTGTAGCCATTAATGGAGCCAGAGATGACGGATGAGTTCATATGCCATGCAAGCAGCCCTAGACAATGGCTTTAGCCTGATGACAGATTGCCTGACCGTAACCCAGTTTATGTTAAACTCATTCTTGCTGTTCAATTTCACAAGTGTAATTTTGTTCGGCTGTGCTGCATTGTCCTCGACTGTGGGTGAGGTGTTGGGGTGTGCTCTCAAACGCACAATTCCTACCTCCAGTAATGATTCCCCTGCTCTATTCTATTGTATTGTTTTCTGCATAATCAGGTTGGTAGTCAAGGGTTTGGGTGACACAGCCATCTGTCAAGTTCATTTGCTCTGTGAAATGCAAAGGAATAATGGCTGATCCTACGGGAGCCTATCTGTTATCAAATAGGAGAGGTGCCCCCTGTTTATGGCACCGTTCCACTGTACAGCAGAATGGAATTGTGTTAGCACTCACACATATGAATTTGAGTACACACGGATGTCTGTGAAGTCACACAGGTCTTCGCAGATACACACAAGCTATAGACTATGATGCACAAACACATGCAGTAATGTTGTACAGGCCAGGTTCCATCAGCTCATCTTTCTCTTGTACACTTGCATAGTTGCAAATCTATAATTCAGTTAACACTGTGAGCTGTTGTCCATCTGGAGCACCATGCCAGCTGTTTTTCTGAGTTTTGTATTGTGTGTTGAGTGGAAATATGCTATGTATATCATTGTACTGGGTGTATAGCACATGTAAACGTATCTGAAACAAGTTGCATGTCACACTGATTTACTATTGTTTTTAACTGTAGAGTTTACATATTTAAATACAATATGCAAAAGAATGGGTGTCGATTTCAACATGCTACTGTACTGTTGTTGTAATAGTGGATCAATATTTTGCACTATTGCTTTCCTGTTGTAGTCTTTTCTTGTAGAATTAATGAATGAAACTATTTTTCATTTAAGCAGAATTGGGAAGTATGGTGAAAATACTTAGTATAAGGGTCACATAAGGATATCGACAAACTAAACATGATCTGATGTTGTAGGTTGCAGTAGAGGATACAGGTGAACTTTTCAATGCCAACAGAAACACTTTAGTCATCATACAGATGGTGAAGCTATGCCAAAATGTAGGGTCACACCCAAAAATATCTAACACCAACAAAAGTCAATAATATAATAATGAATGTCTTAGCAATAAGCACTATTGTATGAAGTTAAAACCTCATGAGACAAAACAGAAATGTGTTCGTTGTGATAAAACAAAGGCAAAGGTAACAAACTAAAACTGCATTTCATGTGGTAAGGCAGAGAAAGAGATTAAAGCAAATACTGTAGCTTTCAGATCACTGTGATGTAAACTTCAACTGAGCAAGCAACCCCAAAGGAGCACAATCTGAAAGAAGCACAAGAACTGTACAGAGTGAACTTGGAGGGCAGGTTCTCGTCAGTACCTTAGTTCTGCTTTCTTTCTTTAACAAAGTATTGATTTAACTTTAGTCTCTGAAGTCAGCAGGCCTGTTGGCATTTCACTTTTCATCAGGTACAGGCACCTCCAGTATTACAATGTGTGATTGATGGATAGTATGATAAAATGTGCACTCAGTGGAAATGCGTTCCTACTCTATGAGTTTGACTAAAGAGAATATTTACTTTGTATTCTGTATTTCAAACAATGATTACTTGGCGAATTAAAATGTCTTATGAACCATTTCAATTTGTCTTTCGGTCCAGCCTACATGATTGTTTTCTTACCCTCCTGTGCCCCTTTCGCGCTTCTCTCCACTCTCTTACCTAACCCATTACTCTATCGCTTGTGTGAAAAGGGTAATCGCTCAAATCATTCAAAGGTAACTATCTGTGTTTGACACTGGGGAGCATAACCATCATCACAAGCAGCCGCTAATGGCTCTCTCTGGATCCAGCAAAAACGCTCCATAGCTCAGCCTAGCGCAGCACAGCGCAGCAGGGCCAAATGCTGTGGGCACTACAGTACCGCAGCCAGGGCCAAATTTTACCCTAATGAATTTAGACCTTGCCAGGTTATTGCAAAAGGCAACCACGGCCATCCAATACCCTCCTAGATCATCTGAAGCGACTCCCGTGGCCACCATTCATGCCAGGGAGCCCAGTGCCATGTGGAAACCAAGGGAGGGGGAGATTGTGGCTGTTTTTGTCTTTGGCAAATGTCTGCTCAGCTCAAGCGTTCATTCCTACACACAAATACACACAGACAGGCTGACAAGCAAATGCATGCATGCACTTATCCACACTCGTGTACACACATGCATCTACATGCTCATACACACGTACAAAAGGGCGCAACTTCATATGCACAAGCACAGATGCACATTTCTAAACACTGGCACGCTAGCTGTAATGAAGCCTGAAGAAAATGAGACGATATCCTATTATTTTCAGTGTTCAAATTTGGAGCGAATGTGTTTTTTCCACTGTTGCACAACGACCATATTGATTTTTTTTCCCTCTAAATTGGTTGGAAGCTTTTGTATAGGGGTATATTGAACACTAGTCCAGTCCACATTGAAATGCACTCTTGTTATGGGTGTTAGGGGTAGTTTAAAAAGCAAATGAGATGCCCTGGAAAAAGCTGGAAATCCCTTTGTTAGCACTAATTTCTGCATACATTTCCCTTGTTAAAAGAAGATTTTAGGGGACGCATAGTTAGTTTACAAATTTGTCCAACTACCCCAATGCTGAAGGTAAAAATTCAAAGGCTTTATATGGACGATTCTCCTTTATTTAGTAAACTACTATGACGTTATGAACTCATTTAGTAATTTTGGATTCCACAAATGAACAATTCTGGTGTCACATCAGTGATGTCAAACAAAAAACTTCTGATTCGTCTCCTGTCATTTCTATATCTTTAGTCTATCCACCATTCCTTCTTCCCTGTACATCTCATGTCTGTCATCCCCTTTCCTTTGCAGCCTATCTCTTTTCCTCTTCCATCTCTTATAACAGACACTGTTTTTTTTTTTTCCCGCTCCCTGCCTGTTTTCCACTGTCCAATATGCTCAAGGCCCCCCAGCTGTGTTACAGGTAGCGAAAGTCTCCTTCAATTAGACATAATCATCACTCACGGTCAATGATTGCGCTAAAGGCTAACTTCCAGTCTATGAGGGGGCCTTCGCATCTAATGCACTGATTCAGCTTGTCTCAGCCAACTTCTCTGTCTGCTGAAACCAAAGCAATTTATTCGTTGCCCAAGGCTCTTTTGGCAACAGCCAGTTGAGCAAGCTAACAGAGAGACAGATAGAGAGACATGAGGGGGGATGAGAGAGAGAGAGAGAGAGAGAGAGAGAGAGAGAGAGAGAGGAGGGGGGGGGCATAAAGGAGGGGGAGAGCTGTAAGGAGGACTCTCTTTTTCTCTCTCTGAGATACAATTTAATCAGAGACATCTGTGCGCAGGCAGGCAGCTTTCCCTTGGAGGAGACTTAAGCAGAGTCTTAGTTAGGGGGCTGTGTTTGAAGTGCAGGGGAATTATCACTTTCTTCCAATAACAGTGCCAGAGATGGAGAGAGAAAGAGAGAGCATAGAAAAACAGAAAATCTACTTAATCTGCTTCATCCCGGTGTGCTGGGGTGTGCTCCGGACACATGAGAACCAAATCCAATCATCAGACAGGAAAGGCACACAGCTGACCAATCAAGTTACCACCTCACCGGCCAGATAGACAAGGCCAGAGGAAATTAAATACTGTAGCAGGACTTAAAGCGAAGGTGGGGCAGAGAATGTGTGTGCTAATGTGTTGGCTCATCAGTAATACTTCAAATAAGGTAGTATGTCATCCTCAAACATTACAGCTTAACAGTAGGCTACATCACAGGCACGAGTAATAAATCTAAAAGTGGTCATTGTAATGCAAAACTATCAAATTACTAATAGCGGGCATGTGCACCCTCTTAAATGTTCCATTTTATTTCCTTAACAAGTCATTACTCAAACCTGTGATCTTAATTGCCTTGAGTCACAACTCAGAAATATAACATGACATCTCCTGTTGATTCATTTAGTTCTTTTCCTCTAGCCGACATCCTGTTCAGAGTGACCAAGCTGTGAAGAGACATAATCTGGGTGAAGTCTGAGAGAGATGTGATAACCGTAAGAGTGGGGCAAGAAGGTTAAAAGGAAAGATAGTTCTTGTCATCATATGCTTTGCTAAAGGGCAAAAGATGTGTGGAAGGTTTGTGTGTGTGTCTGTGCATGTGCATGATTTCCACAAAGAGGACCAGAGCATGTGCATGTTTATAACCGTCCTGTCTAGTGGGAGTATGGTATCTTTGTACCGTGGTATCTTAAAATAGTCAAGTGATGGAAGCTCGACAGAGATAGAGACCTTGAGCAGTTCGGAGTCACAGTTCAACAAGGCTCAGTGTCGCCAGACAGTGCCATCATCACTGTCACATCAAAGCGGTAGAGTTTTTTTTTTTTTTTTTTTTTATATAACAGTTACTACTCTGTGCTCTCTTTGATGAATCTTGTACGATAAACCTCATGATAGCTTTAAAGCTTATAGGCCTGATGTAAAGTTATAATGGGAATTTAAGTTCAAAACCTACACCACCACAAATCCAAACATTAAGACTGACACACTCAAGTGCTCTCTCAAGTGTCGACTTAGAGTTTGATCTAAAGTAAAACTAAGAGTAAAAAGAGCAGCAAATCTGGCAAACAAAAAGATTAAAAATTTGCTTACAGGCATTAAACAGACGACCTTTGACCTCATTATTAAAGTAACATGCATTTCAGATTTAAAGCAACACGATGTGTAATTAGGAACAAACAAATAGAATTTAAAAAAGGAACCAATGACTTAAATCATTGTGACATTTGTTAAAAAAAATACACCTAAGTATAATCCTTTGAAACCGAAATTGTAGCACAGATGACTTACAAATCAATCAGGTAGATTGTTACATTCACTAGAATTATAACAGACACATGCCAAACAATAATGAGGTTCTGTGAATGGTCTCACTCATGCAAGCACACATACAAGCACACATACAGGCTGTGATTACAGCTTGGGAAAGTAGTAATTTAGTCCATGATTACAATCTATCAGGCTGCCTGGGGCCAGACTCTGAGAAGTGTCTGTCTAAATGACACTTTAATAAGACGCCGTCAAACACACAAAAGGCACAGGCGCACATGCAGGCACAAGCTCGTACAGGCTTAGTGGTAGCAACCTTACACACAACCTCTCATGCACAAACACATTTAACCACACATACAAGGAAACACACACACACACACACACACACACACACACACTTAAATAACACAGTTAGACAAACTTGCCAGAAAGCTGGTATACTTTGTGCACACTTTTGCATGCATGAATGCACACACACACCTACACAAACACGCACTTCAGAGATGGCATCTAGAGTGATTACTTTTATCACTCACCGCATGTCAGCCATGCATCATTTCAGATGAATGTCCCTCTCTCACTCTTTTACTGCCTGATACTGGATAAATGCAAATTAAATTGTAGTGGAACAAACCTTATAGAACAAAATAAATAATGCAACTTTGTTTTGTTATATTTCTTACACAGACACAGACTTACACTATAGTCTTAACTGCATAGGAAAGATACTTTTTTTTATCATTGTGTTTATTAAATAAGCTGCTCATAACTGAGTTTAAGTTCCTTCTCTTGATGCAAACTGCACATATGGTTTCAGGTGAATATTTCCTACCAGGTCTTTAAGTTACAGAGGACAGATTACTACTCACATTTGCACTGATATAAATATAGATCAAATCAAGTCAATAAGTGATGGTATGATAATATTAACCTTTCTAGTCCTATTTCAGCATGTATTTGACAGTCGTTCTGAGGACAATAGTGACAGACAGTATTCTGTAAAGAAGAAAAAACAGCAACAATTTCTTCTGGAAAAAAAACTATCCCAAGCAATTACAGTGAAAGACAATTTATCAAGCAGCCATCTCAAATTTCAAAGGTGTTCTTTCGCCTACACCAGCACATGTTTTACATATTTTACCTTGCCTAACAACCAGTTGTTAGATTTGTAGTGTTAATGCGAGTCACTTCTATTCAATCACTGTTACACATAGCATAGCTGACATTGCCAAAGAGCCATGTGGTTTAAAATCAGTGCTGTATTTTTTGCATCTTAAAATACCCATATTACATTCTACCTGGTGAGAAACTTAACCGTTGGACCTTAACAGCTGACTCAATATATTAATATGTTGTGAATGCCGTCAAAAAAACACAAGTACCTTCTTATCTTATCATCCAAGCCATGTGTCCACTTTCTATACTTCAATAAAACTCCGGCAAGTCAGATCAACTGAACCTCGTCAAGTTCAAATATTTGCCCCAGAGGGATAGACAAGCCGAAAAAGATCAAATGAAAACACGCTAATGACTAAAAGAATACACAAACGGGTACTGAAGGAAGTGAAGTTAGTGCTACAATCTGTGAAGAATGTTTTCTTGCAGCTGACATCTATAATGCCATCAAATCAGCCTGCAATCAGAACTAATCTGTAACCCACAATTTATCACCATGAAGCTTTTCAGTTCAGAATAAACACCTGTTTAAAGAAGTCTGACTCAGACTGAGGCTTCAAACTGTAAGAAATGCAAATAACCAGTCCCAAAATCCAAACTTCTGCTCCACACTAGGGATGTGTAATCAACTCTTTTAATCTGCCCGGTGTCTTTTTATTTAATTTTTTTTTTAATGTCAGCAGGATGGTGTAGTTATAATAGAGAGGTTTATCCTAGTGTGGAACGCCCAGGTTTATTAGCTACATGTGACAACAAGCATATGTTCTGTTTGCAGTTGGATGGCAGTGAGTGATTTAACTCTGCAACTTGTATAATAAATCTTGATCAAATTGGAATAGAATATAAATCAGGTGAACTATGCTGCTGGGAGGCCTCACTTTTCCTCCAAAGCGCACATGCAGAAACACATACCCACTCTTTCCTCATAAAGAAATATTCTGAGTCAATGCATGCAGAGAAGCACACACACACACACACACACACACACACACACACACACACACACTGTTTCACCACTCCTACGTTTTTCTTTCTTCCCCGATCTCTGTCTTCTTCTACTGTCAGCAGGATGCAGGGCGGCCTGGGCCCAGTCTCTCTCACTTTCTCTTCTCTATTATGTCTCCCCACTGCTCAGATATTCATGGCCACATCTGGGACAGTTTAATGAGTTAATGCCAGTTAATTACTCACTCCGGTGCGGCTGACCGACCAAACTCCCCTCATTCTTTTTCACTTTCTCCCTCTCACTCTGCACTGCTCTGTGTCTTCGTCTCTGTCTCTCTCCCCCTCTCTCTTTCACTGCTGATTAATGGTGAAAAGAGAATAAGAGGAAGGGAAAGAGGAGCAATCAGCATCTCCTGCCATCATCAACATTACTGGTGTCTGGCTGAATTAAAGCAGGGAGAGAGAAAATACTAGGGAGCATGAGTAAATGTGTGTATGTGTGTGTGTTTTAGGCTGTTGAGATGGGAGACTGTTAGACCACTAATTGAATAGAGATGATTTCATTATCAGGCAGTTTGTTGGAGTGAGGAAGCCAGTTAGTTATCTGCTCTGAAAAAGAGTTAGACACAAGGAGCCCCCCCCCCCCCATTGCTTACAAAAGACGAGAAAAAAAAAGAGGTGAGACTGAAAAAAACAAACGCACACAATAAAAAACAGTATATATGTGCGAGTAAGGATAAAAAAAAGGAAGAAGTAAAGAGTAGAAAGAAACAGATAAAAACAGATACAACAGGAATGCAAAGTCATCAGTGTTGGCTGTAAAATTTGGGTTCATTGTCAATTTTAGACTAGTGATTTACAGTGGTGGAAATAACATTTTTGGACATATTGCATTAAACATTTGTTCTTAAGTCACTGAAATCTACCAAGTATTGTTCCCTTCTCCAAACCAATATGCTCCCTTCTGCAAGTGCTCCGTTCTGTCAATATATATATATATATATATATATATATATATATATATATATATATATACATCTTTCTTTTATTATGTGAATGCATTTTAAAATCTCTAATGATTTTAAACTTTTTTTCCCCTGCTTTTTGATTTTAAAGTCCTTTCCATTTTTTTTCCTCTGTGATTTTTATGGCTTTGTAGATCACTTTGAGTGAACCTGTGCATGAATACTGCTACAAGTAAACTTACCTATGTTTTAACGTGAAAAAAACCTCAAATACAACCTATAACCTGAAATTTCTTCAGGAAAATAAGTTCAATTTTAATAATGTTATGCTTCGACTTATTATTTATACATGTCCATCACAAAAGGAAGGATATTGTTAAATCACATTTACCTCTATGAAGACATTTCTGTTTTTCCATATTTGTTCAAATTATTCACATCTTTTGTGAAAGATTAGTTTAGAAATGTAACTGCACAAAAGGAAACTGTTGGAGTTGTCATTATTTATAGGCTATTTATGATGCTATTTAACTGGTCTGACCCAGTTGAGATCAGATTGCACTGTATACACCCCCTGAAGTGAAATGATTTTGACATCCATGGTTGCTAATATCTTTAGTGTAATTCAGACATTTGACAAATCCATCCCACGGGCTGGATGGACCCTGTGGTTGGCCAGTTTTGGCCTGCGGGACATATGTTTAACACCCCTGATGTAAAGAAAAACCTGAACCAACACTTGAGGAAATATAAAATCAATAGTTTAACTTGTCATTGTTGCTGACTTTCATGACAGATGAAAGCCTCTGCATCTGCTGCGTCTGCTATTATTCAGGGTATTTGCACTTTTATGTCAGAAATAATGGTTTGTCTGAGTGTTCATAGCAGGTTGTTTTTTTTTCCCATTGCACAGAGATATTTTATGAAATGAAGGTTGTGTGGACAAAAAAAAATGAAGAAGACAATATCTGTTTAGAAACTATCCATTTGAGTGTCAATAGGACATTCAATTGCGGGGAAAAATATATTAGACCACCCATATTTATTTAAATTTCTCACTAATTTTAATGCGTGACACAACTAAAGGTGTATTTATATGAACAGGTATCATGATAACAACAGTTATAGCTCATAAACGTTTGATTTCAAAGCCATTATCTATATATTTTCCATGGTTTTCTTAATGATAACAAAAATAACTTCAGTTTATATATCAATGATGTCTGTGCCATTGAACAGTGCTTTTAGGCATTTTATGTTTTCTTTCGTCTGTTTTGATGACATGATACACACAGGAGTTACTACTGATTCCATAATGTAATGTTTACAGGCTAGGCAAATTGACTGTATGTGGTAAATAAGGTGTAAATATTCATGATGATCAAAATATATATCTGTAGGGAAACATAAAATTGTGTGACTATTGCACAAAAGAAGTAACCTCAGAATATTTCTTATAATAAAAATATAGATGCATGTACTTTTACAGATATACAATATCACTAATGTTATAATGAAATGATTTGTAGGATATTCTATTTTCAAACAGTTTATAGATTAAATATCATATACAAATACAAGATATAGTGTAACATATAATGCATAATGATATACTATGTGATATAATATAAATTATATAATAATCAAGGCCAAAACAATTCAATACAATCTATAGTTATTCAGTATAATACAATATATATTATATGACATAATATGTGTGATAATAATCAAAAAGCAATTCAATACTTTGTACAAGACAATCTGTCCTTATACTTTTAGTTTCTTTATTTAACAATGGTTAATGCTGGAGTACATCCACTCTAATGTAAATATCACTGCTCTACAGTTTTTAGAAAGTATCTGCTTCAGACATTAAATGTGCTAAATCTTGCATAGTTTAATAAGATGAATCAGAAAAGAAATGACAAAAGTACTGGTTAACTTATGCTTTTAATATATATGATGGTGTGTTATTCCACATATATGGTGGTTTATGTACATGTATACAGTAGTAGTAAATATTCCACTAGAAAGAACCTGTAAAGTGAATGGATCATAATGTGCAGACAGTGTTTTGAAGTAGATCTGGCACCAATATTCCTTTGGACTAAAACCTATTGTCTTTTTAATTCTAAGAATTTCACATTTTGGCGTCAGACTTATTTTGGACACTTGAGCCAACCAGCATTTAAGACTTGAGCTTTATTTTGTCAGTAACACATGCGATAAGATTGAATTACTTTTACTCCAGAAGCATTTTACTCTTAGACCAGTGTAATTAGACTATACGTTTAATTTGAGTTATATGTCTATATATATATTTTTTTAACTTAACCCTTGTATTATGTTAAGGTTCAATCTGGCATTTTGAGTTGACCAAAGTACAGGTTATCCTTTATTTTTCTTGATGAAATGTTGTGACTTTTCCTCATCTAAGGTCATGACCTTGTGTGTGAAATCTGGACACTTTGATGTGTAGTGTAGTGTCTGTGTAGTGTTTGTATACAAAGATGATGTTGACACTTTAATGTGGATAAATAACTGCTCAGATTTAAAATAAACATGTCTTTGATGTGCTTGGTTCTGATTGGTCAATTGTTTGTATTTTGATTTCCTTTGAAGAACCATTCAGACCCAGGTGTGTGTAGAGAAGGAACTTTCTCTGCCTTGTCTTTGTCACTTTTCTCATGTCGTCTCTTTGACAAACAACACAAATGAGCTCCAGAAAGTTTATTGTTGAAGAGGCTTTATCACAGGTATTAAACTGGGACAGTGATGCACAGGAAGAGATTTCAGAGACAGAGGACAATGTTATTGATGATCCAGATTGTTAATGTTCCTATGATGAGGATGAATCAGAGAAGATAAAAAATTTGATTAGATAGTTCTTAAATTTAGTTTTGCAAATTAAAAAAATTATTGTGTGTGTCTTTTGTAAATGAAGATGTTATTGGATTTAACCTGTTTTTTTTGTTTGTTTGTTTTTTTTTTACTGTTTTTAGTGGATTTAAAGAGTCAAAATTACCCACAACATAATCAATGTCATTTTTTTTCAACATAATACAAGGCTTAAATCTCATATTACAAAACTAACCAAAGCAAAACTGCATTGTTGCCATAGCTGTATTAACCTTAAAATAGAATCACAGCATAAGGAAAACCATTAGGAGCTAATGCTAATGCTAACGCTGTCAACAAAATGTCAACGTTGGTAACAGTAACTTAACATACCATAAGTCAGTCTATAACTGGCCTGGTAGAAACAGCCCTCTTCAGTCGTCAGTCTGTTCAGGTGCATACTGTAGCATGTGACAAACAAAGAAACCAGAAGGCCTTTTCTTGATAAGTTGGAAGGCATGACTGAAAATTCTGGCTGGTGATAAATGTGCATTCCCAGAAAAAGAGAAAAAAAAAAAAAAAAAAAGAGGCAAAAGGGAATAAAAGACAAACTGTGAACAAAAAAAAAATAGAAGAAATAAAAGTACAGTGGTGGAAAAAAAAAAGGTTTCTGGACATCCCATGCATTTGTGATAGATATATGGCAAAAACTAAATATTAAAGTTAAGACTAATACAAACTAAGACTAAAAATATGCAGAAAATGTATCCAAAAACGAATTAAGTGCTGAATGTGTGCGTGTTTAGCAGTTAATGATAATATTGGAAACTGTGTAAAATCTTAACTTTTTTTTCTCAACTACTATAGAAGAAATAAATACAAAGGATGAGACAGATATGTTTGTGTGTACTATAGGTGAAAGGTTTTGACACTGGTAAAGCTGGTCTTCATTATAGGATCACCCAGTGACCACAACTAAGACCATATCGTTTTTGTGGCTCATAGGGATCTGTATGTAAACATGTACACACATATGGGAAGTTACACACACACACACACACACACACACACACACACACACACACACACACACACACAGTAAGGAGTCACAGTGGAAAGCACATATTCTAAAATCACACAAATGGATCAGTGATAATAATCTTAATTGAGTCTAAATAGTAACAACACCACCTGGTATAAAAGCACTAACACATACGGTGCATTTTCTTCTATTATATGCACACCACAGAGGGAAAAAAACATGGGTAGCTATTAAAGGTTGAATGGTATTTACCGCTCCACTTAACAGCCGCTTTGATATCGTGCAGAAATGAGAGTGTAGATTTCTGATTAAAAAAAAACTAAACAAAAAGATAGAGAGGAGAGGAGAGGGAGAAAACTTTTTAGTTTTCCTGTCTCTGCATTTGTATAAGGGCCTCCAGACCTAACAATTTATCACTGTTGGTTTTACAGCTATTGATTTCACCCCTAGTGACCCCTTTGCACCCAGAAGTAGGTTGTTAGTCAGGGTTTGTGTGTCGGCGAGCACGTACGTGTGCTTCAGAGTGATTTAAAATCAGTGCATGACTGTAGATACATGTGTATGAATTTGTGTACCAATGTGTCCAAACTGTGCAGGGTGGCTATGAAACATTTAGGGCATGAGGTGCTTTTTGCTTCCAGTTCTGAAAGGTCAGCCGCAGTATATAAAAGATGACCACAACAATACACCAGTAGACTATCTCTGTGTGTGTGTGTGTGTGTGTGTGTGTGTGTGTGTGTGCTTAAAAGAGGAGGCAAGTAAGGGAGAGTTCATGAAGCATTGCATGGGCAGAATTTGTCTCTGCACACAAGGACCCCAAATAAATACAATTCATCTTCAGAACAGAATGTCTTCTGTTCTATTTTTTCCATTTCGTTATGAATCTTTGTTTAAAATCTTTAAAAAAAATTATATTATCACAGCATGTTGTTCCTTTTTCTTTGTATCATTATTCATATCATTACTTTAAAATACGTGATTTGCATAGAAAAACGAATTTACATAGTCAGATTGGCAGATTACAGGACTGAAATACAACTGTGCATGTGTGTGTCTGCAGGGACTGACTGTGGTGTGTGTGAGAGAGAGTGTTTTCATATCTTTATGAGGACATTGATGTGTTTACACAGTTACACCATGGGGACCTCTGACACTATGGGGACAAAAATTCAAGTCCCAAGAAAGGTAAAATATAAATAAAGGTCCCCACTAGTAAAATAGAAATGATGTGGGTCTATAAATACATTAATTTGTTTGGCCCAGAGGTCCTCATAAAGCATGAGGGAAACAGGTACAGAGTGAAACATGTATTTTTGATTATATGTTTACTTTAAAAACAATAGTATTCATTTGTATGTATTTTTTAATTATTTCTTTATTTTATTCATTTTTTCATTTATTTACTTCTTCTTTAATTATCATTTATTCTATTTATTTTTTTAAATTATTTGTTTAATTTATTCATTTTTTTAAACTTAATTTAATTCTAAAAATATTATTTTCTTTTACTTTGTTTTATATATTAAAAAAGTGTTGACACTCACTACCAGATGGGTACATGATGACAAACTTGGTCCTCATGAGACATGGAAATGAGTATGTGTGTGGGTGTGTGATTGTATTCCTATCTTTATGGGGACATTGATTTTACACCGTGGGGATCTCTGACACTATGGGGCCCAAATAACAACACCCCACAAGGGTTAAATATAAAGGTCCCCACTAGAAAAATAGAAATGATGTGACCCCCTAAATACATTAATTTGTTTTGTCCAGGAGAAACAGGTGCAAAGTCAAACATGTATTTTTCAAAGGTTTGAAGATGTGGTTACTTTAAAAACAAAAGGATACAGTATTTATTTATTATTTATGTAGTTATTGTTTTTTATTTATTATATATATATTTATTTTATTATTTGTTTCATGAATTAATTTTTAAGTTTAATTAAATTTTCGAATTATTATTATTATTATTATTATTATTATTATTATTATTATTATTATTATTATTATTATTATTATTATTATTATTATTATTATTATTATTATTATTATTATTATTATTTTATATATTTTTTAAAGTGTTTACACTCACTACCCAACGGGCACTTGATTACAAACTTTGTCCTCATGAGACATGGAAACGAGTGTTTGTGTGTGTGTGTGTGTGTGTGTGTGTGTGTGTTTTGTTTTTTTGAACCCAGTGAGTGGTCTGGGTTGAGTCATGTTTGTTTGTTGTTGTGGTGGTTGCTAGTCTCAACTGACTTGGCACCGATGGGTTTATGGTTAGGGCTTAAAGTTGACACTCTCCTTTTACCACAGGAGGAAAAATAAAAATAAAAAAACGATGTCAGGAGGGAAAAGAGATTGAACCATGCGAGAAAACTACACAGGGTAGATATATTAAACCAAAACAAAAAAACAAAACAAAAACTTTAGCATTTGTTGTCACTTGCAATATCGAGTCCAATTTGGTTCTTGTAATTATAGTAGAAACTTTATTTTGTTATTTTCATTGTGAATTGAACTGCTCATAGTTTAACAGTCAGTAAATCCATAAGTATTCAAGCAAACTCTATAATTTAATAAGTATTTGTGTGAATTTGTGGAACTGTATTTTTATTTCTTTTATACTGGCCCTTTAAGAAATAAACCCACAAAGAGAAAGGAAATTAATGACTCCTGATATAATGTATCCTTTGTGCTTTGGGGGCGAACAAAAGAATGCTAAGTTAGACTTAGAATACAATATGCATGGGAAAGGTGAAGACAACCAAAGAGGGGGGAAACTCAAATAAAAAAAAAAAAAAATGAAAGAAAATTGAAACCAAGCCCAATACAAGGCTATAAATTCTACAAAAAGCATTAACTTCATTACATGGCAATTATTACTGTAGCTGGAAGTGACAAAGCAGGAAATTTCACCCACTCTGCACTGTTTATCTTTTCACTTGCACATATTCATGTCATTTTGGAAAGAGTTGAACCATTATTTTACATTATGGAAAGCTTTTGTCAGTTGTGCTTGAATCCAAAACTACAAAAACATATATTTAAAGCCCAGTATTACAAGAGAATGTGTAATAATTGGTAATATTTGCAGGTTTCTGTGGGAATTTACCATGTCTGTAGTAAAATGGCTTATTCAGCAAACTGATCATTTATTTAATTTCTATAAACTAAATAAGCTTTTGCTTCTTTTTGTCCCTTCTCAAACTGTGTTCATGGGTTGATTCATATGTACATTTATGTTCACTTATCATATTTAAAAAAACCAAAAAACTTTTTCTTTGATTAATGACCATGGATATGTGCATATGTATTTAATTTCTTGCTTTTATTAAGTTTTTTTTTTTTTTTTTTTTACTTCAAAGTTTGAGATAAATAAATAAAATAAAACATATGAATCAACATGTCTCTGATTTGGTGCAGGTTTCCATCTTTTTGTTTAATTTTTTTTAATGTTCTACACAAATATATTAGCTCTGCCAAGGAGGTATTAAATTTGGGCCCATTTGTGTGTCTGTCTGCAGGATTACATACAAATTTCCAAATGGATTTTGATGAAACTTTCAGAAATGATAGATAATAGGTCAAGGAAGAACCCATTAAATTGTGAGCAATGAAGGTCAAAGGTCAAGGTCACACTAAAAGTCAACAGCTAAAACACATCAGTGGTAATATCTCAGGATTCAGACAAGATAGACTCTCGCAGTTTTTTGCATTCACATTGTCTCACCTTCAGACATCAGATGGGTCAACACCTATGACTCTGACTGCCTTGTTAAACTTATTTCCTAATCCAGGAGTATGGAGGCTCAAATGATGATGATAAATTAGGGTTTTCAGTGCAAATTCAGGAGGTCCGTGTCTTAAAGGAGGTATTAAATTTGAGTCTATTTGTCTGAAAAGTTTAACACACGACTAAACTTCTCGTGTAGGAAAGTGGTATTTCAAAATATAATGAACTAGATGTTGATGATGATGATGCATGCCAATTACACCAAAGCTTTTCACACTGGAAAATAAATGCCTCTCAAAAAACAAGTGAAATAAATAAGTGTTTAAGTGTTGACTATTAGATATAAGAAAAATACATTTGGTAGGATTTAGATTTTTTTTCCCCCAGCGCATAAATTACTTATAAGTAGTTAGCCTACTCTTGATATCAGAATGAAGGGAATAATATCAGGAAATTTAAGTAGAAACAGACTTTGCATATGTTGTGTGAATGTGCCACATGAAACACAATGTCTAAAAGTAGATGTTTCATGCACTTGATGCCAGATTAATAATGATTCATTATCTGATTCTTACTTATTATCATTAAAATCAATATTAAATAGGTATTAAATATCATTAAAAGTATGGTGCAGCACAGGTGTTACAGTTGTTGGCAACCGCAAAAGAAATTAAATATCTGTTGGCAGGCTCTGAGTTAAAGCCCAATGGCCCAGGAATGACCTCTGTGATATTTATTAAAGATAAGCTGGGAGTGTCGGGATAAGACCAGAGTGAGTGTTCTGATCTGATACACTTGTTATTATGTTTAACGTTAATGCTATAACTCAATGATAAACACAAGTTGTATAATAGCTGCTTCAACAGTGACATGGAGAAGTGGCACTCTCACTCTTTGATGGTGAAAGCAGCACTTTGATGTGTCACACTGTTGTGTGCAGCTGTAGAGAAGGAAAGCCAAATATCAGCAAAAAAAAAAGTCATACAGTCCTTTAAGCTGTGGTATAGAAAGTGTTTAAAAATAGAAACTAATCTCAGATTGTCCTTTTTTTTTTAGTTCAAACAGATGCAAGTAATACCCTCTTCAGCCCCAGGAAAGAAAAAGTTTAGACTTTAAAAAAAAAAACATTAAATAATTGCCTTTTTTGGGAAGCAGTACAATGCAAGTTTTTTCAGACGCATTTTTAAAAAAATATTTATGTAATGTAAGTGTTTGCAGTGGACAACATTTATTTATTTTTTCTTCAATAAATCTGTGACAGTCGTGTAACTGTATGAGGATGCAGGGTCTGAGGAGGTTAAATATTTAAATATTCCCTTTATTGTAGAAATGCAGGTGACCAAATTAGCCTCTGACATAACACAAAAATGTACCAAAAGCTGCAAAAATGTTTCTGAATCCTGCTTATTTCTTCATTTTAAATACACACACACACACACACACACACACACACACACACACACACACACACACACACACACACACACACACACACACACACACACACATATATCAATCAATAAATAAAATGTTATTGATATAGCAACTTACAACACCAAAAAGGTGCACGAGGTGCTTTAGATTTTATATAGAAATATATATATATATATATATATATATATATATATATATATAAAACACATTGTAATTTGCAAATTGTTTTCCTCAGCATTTCCTGACGCATTTATGTGCACGTGAAAATCCTGGATACTGTTGGGTTTGTTCACATAACTGTTTGCGACAGACACGTGACTTGAAGTAAGCTCGTAGTGAACTAATATTCATAGGAAAGTAATAGGAATTTTAAGTAAACGTCAATATTCTGAGTTAACATTAGCATGTATTTAATTTATTTAGTTTGCTTGAATTGCTAGTTATATCTATAAATCAGACACTGTCTGACGAACTGGGACACCTTGTTGGTACCCACAAAGAGCGGTATTTAGGGAAGTTGGCAGATTGCAGACCGATCTTTACCAACTACCGACGGACCTATTCATCGAATTATCAAAAGCAACCAGTCTGCCGGATTTCACTCATCATGACCTCTGCCATTATGTCATAAACAGTGTACCACCGTAATTCTTAGAATGAACAAGAGAATAGGTTTTAGTCCAAAAGAATATTGGTCTCAGATCAACTTCAAAACACTGTCTGCACATTAGGATCCATTCACTTTACAATAGAGTTATTTACAAATCTATTGTATACATGTACATAAACCACCATATATGTGGAATAACACACCATCATGTATATTAAAAACAAGCTAACCAACACTTTTGTCATTTGTTTCTTATTCATCTTATTAAAGTACATAAGTATATATGTACTTTCTTAAAAAAAAAAAGTAAACCAGTGTAATGAGTGAACAGGGTACGTGGCATTTATCATTTGTAAATACTATCCTGAATATAATCAACAGTGGGACCATAATACTAGTGCACATTTGAATATAATTATTGTGTTGAATCAAAAGTGTCCTTGTCTCCCATATTTTGAAGATTCAGTGTTTATTACCGACACATTTATGTCACATTTAGAAAAAAAAATAACATCTGTTCCTTATTTTGGTGAATAATAAAGTGAAATCCAAGCTGCAGATGGAAACAATGCTCAAATGTTGTCTGTCTTTTTAATAAACAATGTCTTCATCACAAAAAGAGCCTCCAACAAAAGCCAGTATGTACAATACTAGAAGCTCTACAGTGGAAGTACTGGAAGCATGTTCTGCTGTTCCAAACGGGTTCAGGATAATGGGTCATGTTTGACATAAACAAAACCTGTAAAACCTGAACTTCTGAGGTAATGTCAAGTCTTTTGTAAGATTAATAAGAAAAACACAGCTACCAGTTCCTATATAAGCTGGCTTGTGGAATCCCCACTGTACCTAGGTTAAACAATAGACTGTCAAACACTGAGACGAGATAATTATAGCTGTGAGACGGAGTGAACTCAGGGCACAAGGAGAGAGAACCCCTTATTAAGAGCTGTGTAATTAGGTGTCAAATAGCTGTGATGTGTGAATGCTGTCTTATCTGTCAACTTCTTAAAAGAATAGGAGAATTATGTTTTTGGAAGACAAATTGTTCTGAAACCACTCCTGTTACTTTAATAAAGGCTTAAAGTCAATTCATTGGAATTGTGCTCAAGTGGTTTATGTTGGACGCTGCTCAAAAAAAAAAAAAAAATCACAATGTCACTGGTATTCAAGTTTTGTACTTTGCACCCGTTAACATAAAGTATTTCTGACACCAACATTGTCAAAAGTAATCCAAAAATCAATCAGTTAATTAATTATCTCAGTGAATAATTGATCACATTTCACAACTCTCTTTCTCTGATGTTTTTTGAAACATGGTGTTGGGGGAAAAACCACGGGGCACTAATATATACATTGCTTTAATCAGGCTTTTGATCTTCAGTACAATTCTGCGATAAGTCAATTAAAACTAGGCCTGCCAAAAATGAATTATGCAATAAGTTTATTAAAACATTTATCAGTTAGGCTTATTATAAATGGATGACTTCCAGTGGAAGACAGGCAGATGAGATGAACAAGTCATCAGATTGGATTCTTCTCTATCTCGTTCATTCAACTTGGTTGTTTACCATTTTGTATGCAGATTGTTTTTGATTATAGAGTCCTATATACTTTGCTGTTTTTTATTTTTTTTTGTCTTATTTTGCAGCATTCATTTCAACTGGTGAGCACACTGTGGTAGTTTGTGACACCATAGAAGCCAGAGATTTGGAAAGTCGGCCTGTCATTCATCGCTCGCTTTTATCTCCATTTTTTTTTTTTTTTTTTTTCCCTGTTTACTTATCAGTAACCGACAAATCCAGATTAGGCCCTAACAGACTGTGAGGCTTGGTACGGTCCTCGGGGCACATAGGGTGTCAGGGAGCATGCAAGTACCCCTCCTGCCTCGAGGAATTGTCAGTGAAAACGCTACCACCAAATCAATCTCACATGGGCTTCAGTAGACATGGGTTTGGGATGGAGAAAAAAACACAAGAAAGAAATACTGCATCGACTTTGACTTGGCTTTGGTGTAGGAAAGAAAAGTGTAATTCTGCATATATGGTAGCACAGTAACACAGGGAGAGTGTAATTTAACAGTAGTGGACTCTTAAACAAGTGTAATGGAAAACATAATAGTGGAAACTGCTGCCAACTAAATGTTTTAAACCTCCAGAACCGGTCCTGTCTTGCAGGAATATGTCACAGTATTTCACATAAATTGATTAAAATCTCTGTATTTATTGTCATGTACTGTAGATATCTAAAACTGATGTTCTATTTATTTATTTCTTTTTTGCTTTTACACATGAGAATTTTTTTTTTAATATAATATTAGTTACAATAGAAAGTTGTCATAGCAAACAACAGCACCAAAGTCCTCATTGCTCAGGGGTCCAACAGGATTGTTAGGGGTCGGGGGGGGGGGGATGCTGTTACTCAATTAGAAGGTTCAAGTGAAGACAAAAAAAATAAAAAAAAATACGTGCAAGACAAAAAAAAAAAAAAACATAAAAAGAAGGGACAATTATTGTGTAAGTGTTTTTCCTCTGCCTCTGTTTATGTGATTCTTCTGGGCATTTTGGAACCTGTTGACACAGATTATTCAGGTGGAGGCCTGAGGGGCTGGCTGAGGGCGCTAAGCTGGCCCAGTGTGCACATCTCAGCGCTTCTCTGGAATGGCTGCCAGCTCCGTCTGCTCGGCTGTGATAATGGAGCCTCCATTCCCCTTTCTGTGTTGTGTGGAAATGTTTCCATTAGCCTTTGACAAGAAAAGTCCTCTCTGCAATTTAGTCCATCTTTTATGTCCATCTTGTTTCTTCCAGCATGCAGATTTTATGCCTGCCTCCCTCTCTTCCTCTCTGTGTCTTTCTTGCTAGTTTGCTGCCCGCTACACCCCTCAAGCGCTGCTGGAATGCTGGGGTGAGATAAAGAAAGGGCCCCGCTCTGAGCAGGTTCGAGTGTTTTGCTTTTTTATATCAATGACCTTTTTTTGTGGGTTGTAAACACAAGGGATAAACTAGGGTTTGACAGAGGCTCTTCCAATTCCATTCCCGTTCCCTCTCAGTGGCCATCTGAAAACATGCACTTTGACGGATGAGTTTAGTATGACAGAATCATAACACATTGCTATTTCAATAGTATCCTTGTTTTCCAAATGTGCTCACGTCCATTGACACGAGCACATCTGGAAATTCTGATGTGACCTTTATTTGCATTACTAAGCTCATCAAATTTGAACAATAATTCACACATCCAGCTGAAACTAATGTGAAATATTTTGGCAAGCGTCTGAAATGAGTGTAATGCAAATCTCATGTCTTTTTGTAGCACAAATAGGAACGGCAGCCAAAAGAATAACAGCGAGGCAATAATTCAGTCAGATGTAGAATACCCTTACAGCACAGGGGGAGAGAAACAGTAAGAAATGAAGAGGGAAAGAGAGAGATGTAAGGAGGCCATAGAAAGGATAATGACTTTTGTCCTGGCTCATGGATTTTGACTGGTTGGCCGATATTAGACAAATTGTGTTCCTCATTGACTCTCTGAATTAAGTTGCTTACAGTGGATGACTTCCTTAACCTCTGTCTATCTTGGAAAAAAAAAATACAGGAAATATTGTATATGGTTGTTGAAATCATAACATATGACATTGAGATTATATGTATGGTTTAGTGGTAAAGATGCTTGAGAATATGGATTGGGGACTTTCTAATAGAGCATGTGAAACGCTGGAAAAGTTGTTCCGAATCCTGGCAGAAGACCTTTAAGCTGATGCACATATGAGAAGGTACTTTGCGTCATTTCTCAATATGTGTTCATGTCTGTTCTTCTCTTGAAATTCCCAAGTACTGTATGTACAGTTCCCATAAACCAAGAACACATGGAATACCTGGCTATTGTTCTTGTCTTCTAGCTTAAACCAAGGATGCACTGGTTGGTGACTCGAGGAGACTTGGGTGGAAAAATATGCACTTGGTGTTACTCTCAAATTCTATTCATATACCTGTACATACTTTTGGGGATATTATATATTTGGTATGTTCACTGTCGCTGAATAACCTTCATGTTAATGCAATAACTTGAAAGATATTTGGTTTAGAAATTCCATGTTTCCATATCAATTAATGTCATGGAGAGGATGAACTGATTTAATTTTGGATGATGTACCATTTCTAGATTGCCCATAAGGGGGCGTTCAAAAGTTTAAAATCGGTCTTTTGTTCATATCTCTGGAACTATTTATCTCAAATACAAATGAAAGGTCATGACAACCCCCTGTTTAACAACTGGGGGTTGTTATGTTCCAGCGCACCTTTTATTTTCCCTCTGGTTTTTGAATGATTCCTAATTTATTTTATTAGATAACTCTTGCGGCACGGTGATGCAATGGTTAGCACTCATGCCTCACAGAAAGAAGGATCCTGGTTTGATTCCCACACCAGAAATTTCTGTGTGGAGTTAACATGTTCTACCTGTGTCTGCGTGGCTTTTCTCCAGGTACTCTAGTTTCCTCCCACCATCCAAACTCATGCACTGATAGGTTAGTTGGTTAATCTAAATTGTCCATAGGTGTGAATGTGACAGTGATTGTTTGTCTATATATGTTCGTGGTATGCTAGGACTACGCTAAATCCGAGAAGATTTCACATTTGTATACCATGCTTGGTGTACATCCCTTCCAACACACCTGAGTCAAATGATAAACCTCTCTTCAAGCTCTAAAACTTGCAGGATAGTAGCTCTCGAGGACCAGGATTGAGTACCCCTGGTCTAGACTGTTGGTTAAATACCATGCACAGCTGCTTTAGAGAAAAGTCTTTGGTATGTGGGCATGACACAAATCTGACGTGACATCATTACTATTGGTCCCAATTGCTGAACACCCCCCCCCCCCCCTGAAGCTGGAATGATAATTTGAGCAATGCATGTAAGTAGTAGTACAAATACATTGGAAGCAAATGAAGTGACATTGTGGTGATTAGAGGGAATAAATATCAATAACAGATACAGCTGAGACTGGGAGGGAAATTCACAACTAGCACCCATTTCAATTAGAGAGAGAGAGAGACTGTCGTTCTTGGAAAGTTTGTTCCCTAGGAAAGTTCTGACCAAGGCCATACTCAGTGAGTTCAAAAGACTGTACTCTGCATTCTTGATATTGTAAACAGCCTTGGCCTTAATGGCCAGAGGAGAGTAATATGCAATATCTGGGTTTTATTCACCTTTAAAATACCAGTATTGCAACCTGACAACTCTGTGTGTTGACATGGTGTTAAAGGTCCTACATCTACTTTTATTAGTCTTTGGTTCTTTCATTCGTGTATTTTGTGCTTTAAAGCTATATTTATAGTAATAGTAATAGGAATAGTATAGTGGGTTTCTAATTTCAGCGGATTTTAAATGATTTCTGGATATTTTTTATGGTTTATAACTACTTATGTCACAACATTTGCACACATAAGGTCAATACTTCTCATGAACATTTCTCTGAGTATGAAATAATAGTTTGTCATAAGCAGAGGTTGTAGTCCATGTTAAAAATATGTCCAAACTTCAAGCCAATTACCTAAAATATTCAGTTTTGTTGTATTAAAGAACACAAATGGCTGAACAGGACAGAGCAGCAGTCACCAACCTGGAGGGGGTGGGGCATGAAGTTGCTCATTTGCATTTAAAGGGCCAGCACTCAAAATGTCATTGCTGGTGTCATTACTCAGAAATATGTTTGAAAATGAACCTGTGGTATTAAATTAATGAAGAATTCAGACCTACGTATAGCATTTCTATTTTTATTTCTATTCCTGCTCTGGAGCTGTTGTAACAGTGTACTTTCCCCATTGTGGGATTAATAAAGGTATCTTATC
This sequence comes from Siphamia tubifer, assembly GCA_020466265.1. Lineage (NCBI taxonomy): Eukaryota > Metazoa > Chordata > Actinopteri > Kurtiformes > Apogonidae > Siphamia > Siphamia tubifer. The sequence goes on along the minus strand of CM035798.1, from coordinate 35,787,339 downwards.
TTATCTTATCTTATCATTTACAGTTTATGTAGACCACAGGAAAATGTTTTAAAATGCATGATTCCTTTTAAAAAAAAATCTAAATATCACTCCATCATAGGGGTACTATTTATGTCATTTTCTTCATTATTTATCAGAAAACTTAGTACATTTGTAAATTTGTTTCCCTATCAAAGACATGTGTTAAGAGAAACACCATTTGTGAAGCAGATGACCTGTCCAGTGCTGCAATTATGAATTTTAAATAAATTATATATATATATATATATAAAAGGGGCCGTTCCATATCATATAGACAATAAGACTGTGGTTTTCCTTTGCTGTGGGAATAATATGCAGTACATGGAGTTCATCAATCGATACACACTACATATCAAGCAATAGCCAAAAACTTATACAGAAAAACTAAAATGATCTTTCTCTCATTGAAAATTAATGTTAAAAGTTAGAGATATAACTGATCACATATGTAGTTTGCTTTATTCCATAGTTCATAATAGGGTCATAATACAAATGCACTTTAGAGACCAATAGGAAGATGAAAATTAACAGATAGTGGGAAAATGTGGCTTTACACTGTCTTGAACAGCTTATCAATTTGCACCAAATGTCTGTGGGGAGGAGTGTATTTAAATATGCGGACTTGCTTGCTCCCTACAGTAAAGGTATCTAAATGTAGCAGCAGGAAGTGTTGGGTGATTGACAGACTTCTCTCATTTCCTTGAGGGCAAGGTTGCATGTACTGTTGCATCAGGTGACTACAGCAGTGAGACTGAGGAGCATATGAAATCCATTAACCATTGGTGTTATTATTTACCAGCCCTCTGAAAACGCAAACGAAGGTCACATATCTACAAATGCAGCCAGCATGTCATATGCGCCATATCTCTCTGTATCACTAATGTTTGTGTATCATCAAAGGAGTGTGATATTAATGTGGCTCAGAGGGTGTGATAAAATATGCAGGAATGTGACTGACAAACACACAAAGCTGTCTCTGATTGTTGTGGTACATTAAAACTGCCTTCAGCATGTGAAGTGAGCTCAGAATATCAGTTTACATGACTAACAAGTCAGTAGTCTCTGGATTCTATTAGTGAAGAGCAAATTTGCCAACAGTCACATTTACATAACATGCTCTACCAGAAATGCATTTCTTCATAGTAAGGAAACGCTCTGAAAATCTGAAACTAGTCGTTTACTCGCCATTTGTCATTGAAACAGCCAGTGTGTGAGTATTGTTCAAAGTTATCACGCTAGGGAACAGATGTGCTGCCTTTTCCGGTCTTGTGGAGCTTGCCCAGTCACACTTAATATAGATCCACTGTCACATACACTTCACAAGTGTTTGTAGGATAAGTGCTGGATTTCACCAAGTGTTAAAAGCTTAATCCATCCAAATGTGTGAAACTGAGAAGTATTTTGTTCACACCAGAAGGAGTAAATTGACTGAGGTTTGGTGTCAAGCACTTTGCTTTGCAATAAAAGGTTAGGGTCAATAACATGACCTTTCATAATGATTTAACTTTCAGCCAACTGTTTAAGAGGCTCACTCATATAAACTAAAATAAAGTGATGTGTTAGATGACTGCATGATGCTGTCAACTATCCTCACTGTTCAATTGCAATATATGGCAAGACAGTAGGAAATACACATTAAAGCAAAAGCCTTACTATCAATAACCACAAAATATTGTGTACATGCTGCACTAAGCACAGTGGCTTCCATAGTTTGGATGAGCATCATGATTGGTAGCAGAGTACAGCATGTGCAAGGCAGAGGAGATTTCAGCAGTACGGGCATGTTTACTGGAGAATTTATGGATTTGTCATTGGAAAAGACCAGATCTCCATGTACCAGACTCTATAACGCATCAATTTGATTCCAAATAAGACTCCCGCATAGACCCCTGTTTCTTATCAGCGAACATGTCCACGTCAGTCTCCAAGATTTAGCCATGGCTAAATTCCTCCGTATTTAGGCTGGCTGAATGATATGGACATCTACGCAGTTCCAATAGCTGCAGGCAGCGCCTCTTGAATAGCATTTTGTACATAAGCTTTAGCTTACTAGCCTAGGATACCAGGCCAATGCCTTATCCCTGTTAACAGAGACCCTTCTAAGACAGGATTAGTGGGGGAGATAGTCAGTGACAAGGGGGGACGGTCCATCTCCAGGGAAGCACCACCGCTAACCCAACAGTAATTGCATTTGTTTAGATAAGGAGATCACAGCAAAATCAAGTACTATGTTAGTCCAGCAATGCAATGTGATGTTGAATTCATATTACCTCAGCTATATGCAGAGCTGAAGTCTCTAAAAAAGATGTTTAACAATTGTTACTGTACCTTTTGTCTTTATACTAGCTTGACTGTTGTCACTTTTTATTTAAGCCACTGGAAATCACATGTAATTGTTCCCTGCAGACTCAATGTACCAGTTGTGTCATACAAAACACAGATTGAGTCATGACGTTCAGAAATGAATGAACAACTCTTAATGTTGGCATATACCATACCATGAGAATTATATTTACAGGTCAATAAGGTACTTTTCCCATTGTGAAATGACATGAACAGAGACAGTAAGAGAGATACTAGGAAGGAAAAATAACAAAAAGCAACCTGACTTTCAGGTGTGACCTTCCACTCCTCTCCCAGTCTCCCATTCCTTTATGGGTTAACCATCCTTAATGCTTTATGTATGCCTTGTGTGACACTCTTTGCATAAATGATACCAAATAATTGGGATTTATAAATTATTCATTGTGTATTAATGCAGGTGAAATGGCTTTTTGGCTTGGACTGCTGTCTGTCGTTCAGAAAATAAAAGAGGAGGAGGTGGGGTATCATAGATACTTCGCTCAAGAAAAATAAATACCCTCGTAGAAATATATGCAATAAAAATGCATGAGCCTCACATGGTCAGTGCACCAACGTTAGTGGTATCTTTACTTGTATTTTCCCCCTCATAAAAAACAGCCAATAAAGTCAGTAAAACTATGAAGTTAAAGTGTAGATACACTCTATACAATGCACATATCATTAATTTCCATTATAATTATAAACAAAAAAAGTATTGCATAATATTAGACTAGCACCATATAAATGTCTTAATGCAGTGCTGTGATTTCAAGCACATTACTGCATACTGTTACTGAAATGACTTACTCTTAATAGTAAATTCCTTGTGTATTTTGGACTATAGCAACACAATAAAACAAAAACATGTTCATAAATTAACAATTTGTAACTTATTTCTACCGAAAAATTTTGGATGTTTACTGTTTTCTAGCATTAGAGACATAGACATTATTGACATCTCATTAAATCAGTGAAAAATGAAGTTAAATGTAAATAATGACATGTATAGACACATTGAAAAAATTAACTTTTTTTTGTCTGTTTCATAGAACAGTGGCTTCAGAACTGCAAATTGTGCTGTGTTCTCTGCTCCTGCCCTGAGCTATAGACAGGTCTCAAGTTCCCCTATTCTTGTCCTAAATGCCTTGCATAATATCGTAATTACAGGGCTCTTGTGACCTTACTTTAACACATACTGACCCAAACATTTGAAACCAGGAGCTTTGGAGGCTAGAAATATTTATACTGATAAAGAGGCTCCCCACTCCTTCCTTGGGTGAGTTTTAGTGCGACATAATATTTCTTTTGGCAGGGGTCACGGGTGACTCGACGTACATCATCACTAACTTATTAGATCTTGAGGCAATTAGCCGAAAACAAACAGGCCAGACAGACTGGCTATTGAGTTGCCTGAACAGGGAGAAAATAGCCTATGGCTCTCAGACATTTCAGAGCCGCATCAAAGAGGAGTCCGTGGCATCAACAGAAAGAAAGAAACACATTGTTGCTGTGTAACGCCTATACAGTACTGGGGGCTTAGTGCATTATTTTTCCAGTGATTCAGGTTACAGACCCGAGTTGCCCCAGTATAATAGAGTGGTGGAAAGAACATTTCACCTGAACACTATATGCAATGTGCAACATGGTTAGTTTAGGATTAAAAATCCATTTAAGGCTCTAGCCTAATGTGGGGAACCCAGTCTGTATAGGCTCTAATGTGGGGGCTAGTGTTCTATATGTCACTGAGGTCAAGGGGACATCTTGATGTGCACTGCCATAATGACTGCAACATGACTGGCCACAGAAATTGTAAACCACCCTGCTTTGCTCTAAAGGGAACTATCGCTTCCTCCCATAATTGTCTGCAATAATTACAAATTGTCTTTTTAGCTGGACGAGATGTCTGTGGAATGTCACCTATATGGTCACAGTACTTTATATGAATAATATTATATGTCTAATATTTAAATATTACTGGAAGTTTTCAGCACAAGTGGATGATGCATTAGATGAAGACGCTGCAGCAAGTTTTAGACTGTTTTAAAGTCACAAAACTATACTATAACTGCATTTTTAAAAAAACTACAAGAAAAGTAAAGCATATGTTGGATGCATTCAGTGTTAAACTCTTATACCTGTACGTGGTTTTCTCACGACTTCAGTGCTACCGATGACTGATTTTTGCTCAGATCATGCTTAAGTATGAAACACCCTCACCACATATCAATTATTCCACAATTTAACACAACAGACAGACGTTTGAGAAACAAAAGGCACTTTCATCAGCCTCAGGAGGTGGAGACAAGAGGAAGAAAAATGGGACTCTTTTGGCTTTTCAGACTTATCAGTTTCATGTGAATGGGCACTGGAATGCCAAGAGTTTAGTCTGCCTTTTTCCCACCAGATTTACTTCTTTCTCCCTCTCTCTCTCTTTTTAATTTGTTCGTCATTCCCTCCTAAGGATCTGGTTCCTGGACATGATATGCCAAATTACCTGCAGTATCAGTTGTGCCACTGGCAATGCATTGTGAACTTGTAAATTCCACACAAACCCCTCAGAAGGATTTCCCTCACTGCTGTCACTAACGTCTTTGTCTTTGGAAAGTGGCGGTACAAAAGAGATGCCTTGTGAAGTTGAGAGCTCAAGCCTGGTATTATCATAACAGAATAACTACGTGCACTAGCAAGATGAGGAGCTGTTACGAATTGAGGGACTCAGATGAGATTTGATCAGGGTAATCATTCATTTCTAAGCCCCAAAGTTGTCATTTTATTAGGCTTTTACAAAGGTTAGCATTTTCACGTGTCTAATACCATAGATACAGTAGTTCATAACAATAAAAAAAAGCATGTTAACATAGCAGACAACTTAGAAACAAGACACTATATTTTGATGTTAAACCCATGACGCTCATAACTTAGTGGTCAAAGGGAAACTGATCCATCTCTGGATATCGTGTTCTGACAGCCCCCGCCATCGCATGTCACAGATGCTAGAAATCATTGTTCCAGATCATTATGAATTAGGAGGAAGATTAATGCACTCTTTGATATGCATTCAGATAAACCCACTATGGCATTCTTTACATGACCCGTACTGTAAAGCTGCTACAAATGAGCTTTAGTCCATCAGAAAAAGCTCAGTAAGTGTTTGGGAAAAAACCTGAATTCAATAAACCCGACACCTAAAATGTTTATACTTATTATTTTAAGTATAGACTAAAGATATGGGATGAAAGAGATGTTTTAAAAACCCGTTTTTCCATTGCTTAATATAACATACATATTTTAATCAGTCACACTAACCCTTTCTAAGAGTCTAATATTTCCATTTAATACAATGGAATACAAACCACTGTGTTAACAATACACAATAATTGCATGTTTTGCTCAAAGGATAGTCTCTGCTGGATGTCTCACTAATTATGGATGTGCCTTCAGTTTATTAGTGTTGAAAAGAAACGCGTCTTTTATAGACATACTCCAATAACAGACTAACAAAGCAAAGACTGAGTCTACATTATGTAATTGCATTCTTGTGTTGTTATTCTGCATTTATATATAGATATGGAAGAGGTTAAAAGCCCTCATAATATCAAAATACAAAACTGCTTGTCATTACGCCTATGATGAAATGGTGAAGGAAATGCAACCTTAAATAATAGTAATTTCTAATAATCATCATACATAGCATATGCCAATTTTAAAACACCTGCTGTTGACAAAAAAAGTTCTTTTGACTTTAACTCTAACTTGCCTCAGGTTTCTCAGCGTTAAAAACTATAGCCTCGTTAGGTCCTTTTGTTTTGTATTTTATAATAGCCGTATCAACTGCATAAGAATGACATTGTGCATATGTGGAGAATGTTTGAAAAAGTAAAAATTACTGAGATAAAGAACAAGATCATATATCACAAACAATCATGAAAACCTTAATAACTGAAAATATCTAAAATATCAAATTCTTATAGTATTAATACTGTAGGATAATATCTGAAAATGCTGATAGGGATGAACTCATAAAGACCTAAAATCCACCATCAATCAAAAGCATCAACTCATCTAATGTATTATTAGTATTAGTAGTATTATTAGTATTAGTATTATACTATTATTACCTCCGCCAAAGTGGTTATGTTTTTGCCGGCGTTTATCTGTTTGTCTGTTTGTCTGTGTTCAAAATAACTTGAAAACTTATGGACGGATTTTGATGACATTTTCAGGATATGTTGGAAATGTGAAATGGCGTAAAATAGAGTTTGTCATCTTTTCATGGTCATCAGATATAACCCTATTGGACATTCAGAGGTTTCGTCGGGAACATAGTAACATTGTCATCTTCTACAACATTGATTCATCAGTAAAACACATGGACTTTTGAAATGACAGTGGATGAAGACACTTGTTTTATGTTCACTTTATGAGATATTGGTTGAAAAAGTCACTTTTTCTTCACTTTCCTGTTTTCATATATTAACCTTTGAATTTACTCTGAGTTTTCATGAACATCTAAGTGAAATATAGGAAATTAAATCTAAGAAAATACATGATTTCGAGTGAAAAATGCAAAATGCAGAGGATATTATTATAATAAATGGAGATAAATCACTTTAAAAAGTTGGAATAGAGAGAAAAATTCACTTATGAACTGTTAGAAAACTAGTACTGGTTAGTTATGGGTTAAACAATTCTATAATAAATATGTGACACATTTGTAAGTATGCATGTATTCTGCACACCACGGTACACCATCATGGTGTAATTATGCATGCTTTTTCTATGAAGCTGAACTTTCTTGCTCCACCCAACTCTGCACCAAATCAAGCCTTATATTGAATCAGAATAATTGTTTTACTCCGAAGCTGTCTGGAAATGTTCTAACTCATCTAACACAACCTAATGTTTACATGACAGAGAAAGAGTGAAATAATATGGATGGAACAAAGTTGTACACTAAACACATCTTAAAAAAAAAAAAAAAAAGACCAAAGTGCAGCTGAATCATTTCCATGTTTGCATCTTTATACGATCCGTCTCTGCAAATATGTACAAAGAATTAATATATTTGAAATTACCACACATTTATAGGGTTTCTTTGTTCAGACAGTTAGTTTGCATGTCTCAGGATAATTCAGTTTCAATGATAAAACAGTCTGTAGTAATGTAACAGTTACAACAGTGACTGCTATTGTTTTGCATAAAGTATCATCACTAAGGTCTCATCTTAAGACTTTTAGTGGAGTGTTTATCTGGTGGCTGTGTGTAGAGGTGGATGATCTCACGGGAGCTGCTGGTAGGTGGTGGGGCTGGTGCTGGGGGCTCATTGCCTATGCATGACGGTGTTGTAGGGAGATTAGAATAACACTGACTATATTCTGTAAATGAAGAAGAGAAGCAAGAGAAGCCTCAGGAGTCCATTATGGATTTTAATAAAACATCAAGGTAGTGTAACTGAATAACCGATCTCAGAGGGAAGAGGAAAGGAAGAAGAGAGAGAAAAAAAATACACACACGTGATATTTGGCTAATATTACAATATGAATTATGAAAACAAAAAGGACTTTTAGTTAATCTTGTCATTCTACTTTTATTCCTCTTTAGGCATTTTTTGCTTCTTTTTTTTTTTTTTTTTTTTTACTCCTTTTTTTCCCCAACTTCCCCTGAATCCAGAACACGGTGTAAACAAATAAAAGTGGAGGAAAAACAGTTTGGCATCTCTGTAGATTAATTAATGTGCCTGCGACTTGGCATCACCGGGCGAAAATTATGTGCATAAATAATATCACTAATTAAAAAGATGCAGATTAACATGCAAATAATGTTAATGAGGATCTGCAATTCCGGAGTGTATTCGCATAACATCAACAATTTAATGTGTTGGAAGGACTGTGTTTGCATTGCATTAATAAAATTCAAAGACCCGTGCATAGAAAATTCTGTCGGAGTCTGTGTTTCCACTTGTGAGTTGTAAATTCTGTGGGCAGTAACAGCCACTTCTTTGGCAGATGCAAAAGTTATTATCTCAAAGGCTGGCTGAAGTGGTGCCATGAGCCAGTACGACCAGCTGTTAGTGAGCGGCCAGCCAGAAAAGCACTAAGACAATTAACTGTATTAGTTGTTGGGCTCCGCTGTTTATTTTCTCTCAGATTAATTTCACATGGCTGACCAGAAATCTGCTAGAGAGGGGGAAACAAACACAAAACAAACAAAAAACAACACTCCAACTGGGAGTAAATGTGTGAAAATCTTGCTCTCTTTCCTACCTAGTGACGCAAACACTATCAAGAGAAATACTTGTGGATATGGTGGCCTCTAATCCATATACGCTGTACCATGTGTTATATGTCATCTATACTGTAGATGATTAAACAAGTCATTTAGTAGACGCCTCTTTCCCTCTGCCACTATCTTATCAAGTGGCTTTTGCGTGAACACACACACACACACACACACACATATATATATATATATATATATATATATATATATATATATATATAAATAAAATAATATTTTATTTTATTTTTTAAATCTTGTCCATATATACATCAAATCTAAAAAAAACAAAAACATAACAACAAAAGACAAATACAGTACAAGCATGAAAAAGAGGCTCAGTGTGTGTGCGTGTGTGGACTTAATGGATTTCACAGTAGAAATGAAATGACAAACTTGAGTGAGCGCACCCCTTCCTGTGGGGCAAATGTCTGCTGGATTTGGATCGTTACCTGCAGAATAAACAAGAACCTTTCTTAACAAGGAAAAATACTGCCCGTGTCTATCAACACAGTGTCGAGCAGGGAAAAGGAAAGGCTCTCCAGTCTGCGGTGATATGCATCGACTGTCCTCAAGAGGACATTTACTCAAAAGTCATTCATTTCACAATGAATGAAGGATCTCAGCCTGTTCATCTCACAATGGGCAGGAACCCCATAACAATAACATTTATCATAGATGATACAATGTGGCTCTCATTCATACATGCACAATTTCACCACAGTGGGTACAATTTATATCTTAATAGAGGATTGTATGTCTTTGTGGAATACAGTGGGAACTGCTTCTATGAAGAGCACTGAGGATGCAGCAAATAAGATAAAATACTTCTAATTTTGTTCTTATTTTCATTTCTTTTACTTATGTTGTGGAGTGACTTATCTTTTTGTATTCACAGCTTTTTTTTTTTATCATTAACATATTAAGTGTAGCATCTAAGCACACCTATTAAGGGATATCATGTTATATATTAAGTGTTAAGCTATATTTGCTCCAACCTTAAATGGCACGCATGACCTTTAGCCACCGCATGACTGCATTATGACACATAGAACATCGGTGATTGTAATAAAGATTTTATTTTGAGTGTATGCATGCATGTAACCACTTCTTCTTCTCCATCATACAGAAATCCAGGCAGCTGCATAACATAAATCAAAAATGGTGGATTTTCACATTTGTGTTCTATGTTTCCACTGGTGTTAAAGTATATCAGTGGGATACAAGTTTCATGCTATATAAACTTCGTCAGCGATTGTGATACGGATTAAGTGAATACAGCGAGCAAAGCTGTGACATAATAACTGTTTAACGATCTGAACCCCACTTTTTTTTTTCACATCAAAAAAAAAAAAAAAGTGTAAAAAATGTACTCATTTTGTCTTTGCTGCCTGCGTGTGGGGAAAATGCTGGGCCTGCTAAAATATTCAGGCACAGTGGATGCAAACGATAGCTTCTCAGGACATACGGTTTGTATTATCCTTGGCATTGACTGTGCTACAGTGTGATATTCTGAGAGGAAAGTGAAGGAGAAAAAAAAAAGAGAGAAACACAATGACCTCTTCAGCTGGGCACGGCTGAAGCAGCTGGCCAATAACTTAAACAGGGCCTTGTAATATGCTTGCTTTGGGCTGCAGGGAACTGCACAGACAACACATAAAAATATGACAAGCAGATGATGGATTAGGGTCATAAGTCTCAGTTCAGCCGTACAAACAAAACATCATGATCGTGTGTTATGACAATACGGTTAATAGACAGAAATTAGCAGATGTTGATTGCAGCTTGGATACTGTCAGCATACCAAAAAGCTCTCAGAGAGTCATCATTGTGCTGCTGGTCTGGATAGGGCGGACTGATACATGGAGCCAGGGAGACCCCCTGCTCAGGGCATGTGTTAAAAACACACCCACAGATGTGCCTACATTTTCTGTTTTATAAACTTTAGTTTGTCCCATGATACCCTTTGACTGCTGTAGACTGACCTGTCTGTGTAAACCTTGCACTGTGAAATAAGATGAAAAAAAAAAGAGAGAAATACTAAAATGTCAACCGTTTTTGATCTGCCATGGGGCTGTTTCAAAGTTGTCAGAAAAGGAACCTGTTTTAATGTAATGATTCAGGGTTTTTATGTTCTCCTCTCATAGCCTAGGGTGAAATGCACATTTCATCAAGGTTATAGAGGGCTGCTGTAGTATTTGCTCCCCTCATGAATGCAAAGTTGGCTTTGCCTCTCTGAAGACTTCCAGAGAGATTTGAATGCTGAACTACAAAGCACTTGTTAGAGCAGAGCTTGGCAGATAATTAAATTCAACCATCCTATATCTCTCGGCGCTGGACAGGAACACTGAAATTCCCTAAAATTAATTGCTGGCTTCCGGGACTTGTTGATCAGTCCTTTTGCGGTGATTCTTTATTGTACTGTTGGCGGTGACTTGATTTGGTACATATTTGAATTGAATAATAACATATATATTTGCATATCTTAAAGAAAAGATTTTTTCTTTATGTAAAAAAAAGATTCAATTGGTAATGATACTAACTAGTATTCCAAATTGAAATTAGTGTGTTGGATAAACTGTGTCTAAATACTCGTGTGTGTGTGTGTGTGTGTGTGGGGGGGGGGGGGGGGGGGTAACAAGTGATCTTCTGTTCCACAAAACGATCATTTACAAATCTCAGTTCAGAGGAAATTGAATAAACCCATCCATTCAGCTTTAACTAATACAGAATTAATAGCACTCACAATGACCAAATTACTTTCGAACTCCAGACAGACAAAAGAGAGAGAGAGAGAGAGAGAGAGAAAGAAAATTAAATCGCAATTATCATAAAATCCATCATTGTAATTCACACAGGCTGAGTGTTGCAGTGTTTGGATAGGTAATGATTTTCTAATATGAGTAGGCAATTTGCATAAATAGCCTGGAGATGGGTTATCGTCGTCATCATCATCATCTTTTTCGATTCCGCACAATTACGATCCCTGCACTATATATCAGAGCTCACAGCTATGTAAAACCACAGCACTAATTAATAAGCCATTTACAGACTAGCAGCTAGTTACAGTTGGTCCTGCTGATGACCTTAGCGAAGATGAGCCGTCTCAGAAGTGCCTGTGTGTAACTACAAACATAATGATGTGCCAGGAGGGAATCATTAAAAATAATTTACACAAGCCTTCATTTACCCAGATCTTTTGATAGCACGCTTCCCCCGGTGTTTAGATCCGTGGCACAGAACCTCCTTACCATTTGGAAAGTGCCGGCCGGGGGAACGAGTGGGGATACCTAAGTGGTTAATTAAGAGCTGTTGGGGCGCTGGGAGAGCCTCCTGAAAAATCTCTCTGATGTCTGCCGTGTCAAGTGTCTCTCCCAGACTGAGCAGCGAGAGGTGGCTGCCACACTAGGCTAATTACTGGAGAAGGCAGGGAGCAGCTGAGGAGAGGAAAGGGGCCCCTAAATGAATCACTCTCTCCAAGAATCCTAACATTTGCACACACACACACACACACACACACACACAGATACGTTCACACTCAGGATGCCACGCAAATATTTGGGCAATCAGAAACGTTTAGAGCCTTGTTGCTAGGCTGGCTCTGCCACCAAACACAAAGAGTGGGTATCAGGGGTGTGCTCAATCTGCCAGGGATGGGAAAGGTTTAACCACACCTGGATGAGAATGATGATGCCACAGAGAGGAAGGTGTGTTTCCGTAGCGATGGCAGTGTAGAAAGAAAGAGAAGGGGAGAGGGGGGGTGGGGGCGGGGGGGGGGGGGGCGAGAAAGTTGAACAATAGACATGTAACACAGATGATATGATGAAACAAGCTGTTCATAAAAACAGTCCACCCGCTGTAACTCAACTAATGGTGCCATTCTTGCCTTAATTGTCAGTTGAGCATTAAAGCTGCGAGGTGTGTGTGTGTGTGTGTGTGTGTGTGTGTGTGTGTGTGTGTGTGTGTGTGTGTGTGTGTGTGCATATACTATGATTAATGAACAAGATGAAGAAGGAAATAAAAGGCAACGATTCAAAAAAGGAATGGAGAAAATAAATAAATAAAACTTGGGAGCTCATGTTCTTGAATAAATGTACAGAAAAATATAAATGAATTAATAAATGCACTGATGAACAGCTTTTTAGTGAAATAAAGTTTTTGTGATGAAAAGTGTTTTAAATCAAAGAATAAAGGCGACAGGGAAAAAAAAAACAAAAAAAACCCATCCCTGCAGCTCATTCCAACTTAATGCCTTGATTAAAAATTGTACCTTCCCCCAACGCAAAAAAAAGTGCCAAGAAGGAAGTGTACCAAATATGTCCCCTTTAATCTGCAGAATTCCCCACTGCAGTGTCAAAATTCTGTTCAAACGAAAGTGCTGCCAGGGAGAAAGGGGCTGAACAATGCTGTGGGATGGAGGCAATAGCTGCCGTGAAAGCCTATGCTGATCATGATACATTGGACCAGGCCCTTGAATGTGTTTGGCTCCTTCCTCCTCCTTTCCCTCTCTGCCTCCCTCTCTCTTTCTCCTTCTGACTCCAGACCATCCTACGGAGGGAGCAGAGGGAGGAAAGGGCTAGCCGGGGGAAAGATAGACAATAAGGGTTTTAAAGCCTCGGAGCTGCCTACAGCAAAGCCGCTTTCCAGGCAGCGAGGAGCCAGGCAGCCACTACCAAGCCAAGCGCTCCAGCCACATCAGCCATGACAGAAGGCTGGCAGAACAATCATCTTAACAATATGGCTGAGTCGCTGACCCCACACTGAAATGGGGCTATCGCTCCAACTATGGCTAGCACCATGGTTGGCTTGCCCCTGGCGCTAATAGCTCAACACCGAGCCAGGGCTTGGACAACGCTGGTAGCGATGGGACCGCTATAGGCTGGTATGGTTTGTTGAGGAATTTGAAGTTCATTAAAGATACAACAGATCAAGTGTGTTTGGTTTAATGGATGTTGATAATTAACATAAATAAAATTAGGATTGATGAGGATCATAGAGATAGTTGTGTTAAAGGCTTTTTATACTGATGATGATACAGATGTTAAAAGACGTTTTAAATACGTGAATTGATTGAAAGAAATTGAGAAAAATTTACGTAATAACTTGCAAACGTAATAAAAATGTGCCGGTTTTAAAGTAACAAGATGTAATAACTTAACAGCAGTCGGCACAAGTTTATTACATCTGTGGGATGTTATTACAATTTTGGAAGGTAATGATTTTTGCTATCCCACAAATCTAATTAATTGGTAGACGACTGCTATTACAGTTATGAGAAACTTATTGTGTGATACATGATCTAGTGTGATGGGTTAAAGGCAGAGGACAAATTTCATTATGTTAGCATGTGTGAACCTACTGACAAAATAAACATTATATCCCATAACATTTTTGGGATTATTATGTTAAATGTCGTACATTTTTATTATGTTTGCAGGTTATTACGTTTGTGGAGTTAACAAATGTCACACACTCACACAAATACAGTTTCTTTTTTTCCCCTAATAGTGACAAACACCTAAACACAACGTCATCCTGAACCACATCTACATAACACGTGGGGGACCACCAGATGCAGACTTGTGATCCATGTTTGGTCCCAGCCCACAGATTATGAAACATTGCATTAACGCTGAACCTCACCAAATGACTGTGTGCTCTTCTGTATAATCAGTTACTCTATAAGAAAAGTAGGAGTTGGACTTTGCAGCTCCAATTATGTGCAACTGCAAATCCCTAAATGTTTCAAAATACCCAGACCTTGCAGTTATCACAGAAATACTATAATTATTTTAATTGACCGGGCTACTTCTATCAAGCCGAAAACTTGGGTATACCTTTGTGTGTTGGCAAGCTAGCAATTATATGTTTCACTATGGAGTGAGTATTTTTTTAAAGAATGCTAAAGGATTAGAGGAGAAACAAACATGCTATTAAATGATTTCCGTTTCTGTGTATTATGCTTTAAAGAAGCTCTTTGGTGCTTTCCTTTACATTTTAATACATCTCGCTGTGTAACTTCAAATAAATGACCCGCGATGGAAAGAATAATTTATTAGTATTATATTAAATTCATTTTACACTTACAGTGTAACCCATAATTATTATGAAAGCTATGTTTAATAGTGTTAACGGGTGATTATTTAAATGAAAATGTTAACTAAAAAAACATAAAAAAGAGAAAAAAAATGCTATTGCTGAATAAAATAACATGTAGGACCTTAAATAACAATAAAAGAAAAATATGCAGAAACATAATCATCTGTCCTTCCGCTAGACCTTTCTTCCTCTATAATTTGACAGGATTTGTGTAAAATACAGCTGTCCATGGAGTCATTGTATTATTTAAGTCAAAAACAGATATTTGCACGAAGGCTGAAGTCCCCAGACTGAAAATGAAGGGTATAAGAAAGCATGGCGGGGCCCCAGGGCGTGGGCACCGTCGCCACTGTTCTCAGTGTTACCCATGATACACACACATAAACATACACACACAAAATGGAAAAGGAAGTGTTCTGTTGCATGTGTGTTTATGTGTATGTGGTTGCACTGTATGCCATGCACAAAGGATTGTAGCTGTAAGCACACACACACACACACACACACACACACACACACACACACACACACAGCACATACAATGCCCTAGTTGTTTGACTAGGGCATATGGTCTGAGCTACAAAAAACACCCAGCATAATTAAAAAAATAATAATAATTTCCATTTGACGAAGAAAAAAAAGACAAAAGTATAGAATTTATGGCAGAGAATTTTAAATATCATCTGGTAACTCTGCATTTTCTAGTTCATCGACTCTACACCAGTGATTTAAATCAGTCACTCTGTATCATCACATCGCTTCTCTGTTTCCTCCTCTGTTTCCTTCACCACAAATGATTGGTGGGAATATGGAGACCTTGTAAGTATTGTACACTCTCATGGTGTTGTATTTGCATTTCACTAATTTTTTCTCCTTTTTTAATGAGATGAAAATGAAGGATTTTACTTTTAATGCCACATTTTCATGCCTGCCACGCTTCACGCAGCTCTGCGAATAAACACTGGTATCAATGGTTGGCCAGAAAGTAGTGCCATAAAGGCTGCCATGAAATTTGTTTATCTAGCTGCTGAATTGTATTCAGCTGGGGATATATGGCATAATAATGCAAGAACTGTGGGCTCTGTAATTAAGTCTGTCTTCAGATGCTTTCGAAGCAATTCATTAACACAGTCTTTCACTCTCAGCTGAGATGCAGAGAGTAATGCCACTCATTACACTACGAAAGTTAATTTATTAAATGATATTTTAAGTTTTTACACTAAGCAAGGATAACTTTCTCTACAGTTTGTTATAATTAATATTTCTCATTATGAGTTTTGCAATACAATAATTGGTATTTCAGAGTTTAGTCATTAAAAGCTACATGATGTTTTTTGAGTATTATGTTGTGATTATTTCCTGTAACTTTTTGGATACTTGGTCCATTTCTTCATCTTTTAACATATATCTGGCTTTATATCAGTTGTATGTATTAATGATCTATGAAATATTCTGTTGTCTCCTAACTTTGCAGATCTAATAAATTAATAAAACAATAGCAGTAACTGTTTTGCAGGAAATTCATTCTGGGAATAGATCAACAGTGTGATGGCAGTGTAATATTAAAGTGTGTTGTTCACTAATGGTCATAACTGTAGATGGCAGTCTGGCCTTGACTGTCTGCTTTCGTGAGTGGAACACTACTTCTTCTTGTACAGTGTGAAGTGAAGCATGTTTGATTTTTGGTTGCCAAGAACCTATTTTTTTCATGTTGGTTAAAATATATGGTGGGGTTTTTTATTATTATTATTATTATTATTATTATTATTATTATTATTATTATTATTATTATTATTATTATTATTATTATTATTATTATTATTATTATTATTATTATTATTATTATTATTATTATTATTATTATTATTATTATTATTATTATTTTTAATGCATTTTCTTTTTTACTTTTTGTAGTAGAAAAAACACCCACCAAGTCTGCCATATTCACTTTTTATCAGTTTAGGTTTTTATCTACTTATATTATGTGTCACAAAATCAGTTATTAACCTATTAAACACCAAAATGTATGTATTGCAGAAGAAAAAACTTAAAGTTTTTTTTAACTATATATATATATATATATATATATATATATATATATATATATATATATATATATATATATATATATATGTGTGTGTGTGTGTGTGTGTGTGTGTGTGTGTGTGTGTGTGTACAATCCTCGGTGCTTAAAGGGTTAATTTCAAATATACTATTGCCAATAAAATTGGATTACAATACATTTACCTCTTCTTATGAAATTATTTTGATAATATGATTTATTCTTCATACGTAAAGTGTCATTTGGACTGTGTTCTTTTTGCAGCAGGTCAAAGGTCATTCATTACTGGTGTGTATAGAATAAAAAGAGGAATATATCAATAAACAAAATTATTCCAACTTTATGAGCATCAGTGTATTTGCATTGTGACCGTGTTTCAATAGATGAGTAAACTGTCAAAAATGAACCCACACAAGCCTAATTATGAATTCATGAATATTGATGAATTAATGTTATCCAGGTTGAAGTGATGTTTGCACAGTTGTTCCTACCACTAATAACCGACTACAAGTGAAACTTTCCTCGAACGCAACAATACAAAATCACACCATCTTTTAAAACACTGATGATGTCACAGAAAAAGCAGGACGAGGTTTGTGAGTCACATGCGGTTTCATCATACGTAATGCTTGCAATAATTGCAAGATAAGGCACATATTGCACCATGTCGTCAAGTATTCTCATGGTGATGCACAGTAAAAAAGCCCTTTTCCCTTCTTACATTTTGGACACTTTTCAATTTGCCGCAGAGGCTTAGCCAACTTTAAAGTGCCTACAAATTATGAAATGAGCTCTTGCCCCTATTGCGCTCTTGCCAATTGGCTGCCTATGGCAACACATTCAAAGCTAAAAGTTGTTTTTTCAAAGCCAGGCCAATTAAAGGATATGAAAAACAACATAATTTAAACTATGATCATTTGGCAGAACCTTGGAATAAACAGTGGCCCCTGTAATGGCCCATCTAAGGGTGCTTCTAACTGCTCTGGAGGGACACTAAACATTTCCTATAAAGAGAGAGTGAGAAAGGGGTGGTGGGAGGGGGCATCATGTTTCTGTTTCCTACTGATGGACTTTCTGGGTCAGCAGTGAGTAAATAATTATTTGTATATTCAATACGCACACACATACACACAAACATCCAAACACATTTTTATCGAGTGCTTCAAGAAGGTTAAAAAAAAGCCACTGGCTAATAAAAAGACAATAAAGATAATGCCATGGCTAGATCCATGTCAGTGATCTAAAGCATACTTTACGGAGAGGAACCTCACAGTCATTCCTTGACAAAACAGTCATCTTATTTACAAGACTCACAATAACCCTACGCAAATGTCGAAAAGAGGAATAAAGAGAGGGGAGGAAAAATAATTAGCATATTAATCTTTTTTATGCCGTCATCTCTCAGGTCCAGGCGACCTACGGTGTAATTTAAATCTAAATGCTTTCCCTGGCATTAGAATTCATTTTAGATGGGTCAATTGTTCCATAATAAAGGGATAGAAGGTGTACTTCATGCAAGAGATTTATGTTTGCCATTTGTTCATATTCATGTGCTACTGAATACCCCTCAATTCAAATGGTGATGGCAGCTCATATCAGTGGAGCTCCAGACCTACAGATCACTAACCGGCAGCAATGAATTTCATTTGCGGAGGACAAAAAGAGGGAGGGAGGGGGGGGGGACGGAGGAAGAGAGAGAGAAGAAGAGAGAGAGGGAGATGTGGGGGGGATCAGCTCCCCAACACAGTTTATTGATTTTTTTTCCTGCTCGACAGAAAGCCTGTATAACAGCTCTATTGCCCTCATAATGATTAGTGACAAAAGTTTAATTAAGCAATTATGAAGCCAATAATAGAGTTGTCTGGTTTGCTTAGCTTTAGACTGTTTAAGACTTATCTCCCTCTCGCACATCACAGCAGCTGGAATGTGCTTGAAGAGATTAATGCCGCGAGAACACAGATGCCCACTTTAATACAGCGCCATGATGCTGTTTGAATGAAGTTGAGAACACAAGCTTCTCTTTATCAAATTACAAGTCTGCTTTTCATGAATATGGAGCAAAAAAAAAAAAAACCAGGAAAAAAAAATCAGCTATGGCTTCAAGGTGTAATTATAAAGACATACAACAGAAAGACACACAATTCCATTTTAGTAATCTCCCCATATGAAATATGCATGATAATATATTACTGAATAAAGACTTACAATGTTCTAAGAGGCTTTGGCATTTTACATTTGTTTTGACAATCGGATATTTCTCAACGTTCTTTAACGTTTTATTCAGTACCCCACCTCTGTCTTTTGTTTTGGTATCTTTCACTCAGCTGAAAATTGATTAGATTATCTCTTCTTTCCATATAGGCAGCAACAATAAATGAGGTTTAAGGAAACAAACTGTTTGCATTTCAGTCAGTCATTCATCCTTATTGATAAGTCTGTGATGTATGGCAGTTTAGACATCCAAATCCATGAAAGGTAATATTTAATTTAAGGTAATGAATGGAACAACAAAGGCCATGTGAGGTATAATGACTTGCGTAGCTATTAAAATTTGTCTTATTTCTGTAAAAAAAACAAACAATATTGAAGAGGAAATTTCTTGAAAGTGATAATTAAATCATTGCATTTGCCACATTACAGCTAATTTTAACCATACATCTGTTTAATTTCCCAAGAATTAGTCATTGTTATCCCCATGCGCAGGCGTATTTACATAAATACAGTAAGTCCATGCCTTAAAAGAATTGATTTGTTAAATCTCAACCTAAATCTGTGCAGCAAAAGCAATGTCAGTGGACTTCAGTAATGCCACTGTATTTAAAGAAGAAGCAATATGGCATAAAAAAAGAGCTGCAGTGACGAGTCTATAAAAAGTACTTGGTCCTGTGAGCTTATCCGTGTTTACTATGAGCACAGCAACACAAAGTTGTATGCTGTGACGGCCTTAAATCCAAGAGGAAGCACATGACCAAACAAGCTGAACAGAGGGTGCTGTTAGTATTACAGCATATCCAGTATTTATATGTTCAGAAATAAAACTATTATAAGAAGGGACTCTTAGACGGCTCTGGGACATGTTTACACCATTTCAGATAATGCCTCATCTTGCTCTACATATTGAATCGCAGATTAGTCTAATATCAAGCATTGCAGCATGTCTATATAAAAGAAAGTTGGATTTAATGTGTTTTCATATTTTCAGATGATTTATCCTTATCGTGTCTGTGCAGTGAATTGATCTAATTTCTAAATATATTGTGGAGTCACTAGCAAAAATACCACTCCATGCACAACTTCATGGTAAACACTTAAACTAGAATCCCCTCTCTACTCAAGGTTAAGGTTACCTCGGGTCTTTTTACCTCGGAGTTGGTTGTGCCAGAGCAAGCGAAGCATCCTTACTGAAAGACAGGTAGCTAAATAGAAACAAGAACACAACACAATAAGCTCAACATCCCACAACACAGTGGTGTTGTGGGATGTTGTGCTCTTTCTCTTCTTTTTTCTCTCTCCCCCTGGCTTCCTAGGACAATGAGATGACATGCTGAAGGTGGGACTGCATCTGGCATCATATTTAAACAGGGCTGCCACATCTCAGGAACACGGGTCGTTGCCAGATTGCAGGCTAATTAAGGAGATTCTTGGATGACCATCAGTGCCTGTCGGTGGGCAAGGTAGCAGGCTGAGTCTTGCTCCGCCATGCTCCTACTGCGAGGCCTTGAAAAGACGAATGGCCACTGAAACCCCCTTGGGACCTCATAATGCTACATATTTTCCTCCAAAACAAAAGATGTCCCTTATGGGATTCCTATTTCCCTTTTCACTTTGTCACCCCCCCCTCTTCTGTTTTTTTTTTTTTTTCAAACAAGTGTAAATTACCTTGCCTTTTTGGATAAGTGTTCAAGTGGCCTGTCCACATGCATTAGCCAATTGTCTAAGACAAATAGGCACTAAAATATGTATTTCACAGATGCTAGCAGCTGAATGCAATAATTAGCAGTGATATAATACGCTGTGAAGGTTATTTAATGACTTTGTCCTCTAATTTTGCGATAAATAATTATTTTGTTTAATTAAAAGAAGACAATGTGCTGAAATTACAGGGCTTGGCTTGAGGGGAAAGGACCAAAGCTATTACTGTGTTGACAGATAATCGCCCTTTTAACTACTTAAGCGATAACATTTCTGTGGGTACTGTTTACCTTGCTATTAATTGCACTGTAAAAGTTCTGTCTAAGCATGGAGGGCTGGAGCGAGAAGCCTCTCCATTGTTTTTGTATTTGGCATAATGCCTGTTTATGACAGGCAATATAACATAGCAGAGTACGGCCGGTTTGACAGCGAGTGGGAAGCCGGAATTGTTTACTTGACTTCATTTCTTTTCCCCACTTGCTGCCTTTATTTCGTGCCAGTGTGAGAAAAGTGGAGGGAAACAAGATGTGGTTGAAAAATGCAGCTGGCTGGCTGCTTGGCTAATAAGATGCCCATCATGCTAGCTAGCACCGCTGATTTGTGTCTCCCTCGCTCTCCATGATTACATTCTAAGAAGCCTCCCCCTTCTTTCCTCCCCCAGCTGATCCTCGTCTTGTTACGTGGCATTAATGACACTTCAGTCATTGTGGCTTTCAAGCAGAGCCCTTCCACAGCGAACACAGGGTTGACATTTCCTGACATTTTCCCAACTAATTACAGTACAAATAATTAAGCATGTTCCTCTATGTAACAAATGAAGGCGAAAGCCGTCTGTCAGCCTGGGCCATGATTGATGACACTCTGGGAGACTTTATCTGATGGGTCCTGCCATGAGGTACAGAGGAAGCAAATTTATTAGAACGAACAATGCAAATTTAGAGTCATCTCATCCAGTTATGCGCCAAGGCAATATCCGTGTCAAGGTGAATGTGACAATGAAAGCAAAATATTAGCATTTTGTGGAGCGGGCTGAAGGGGAAATCAGAGCACTGAGATGACAGGCCTAATTATTTCGGCTCACACAGGCCAGGACAGCTGTTTCTGGTGTCCTGAACAAGCCTGTCACACAGGTAACCAAATAGGGTCTGCGTATGAGCCTCTGTATTCGACACTCCATGGATGTGTGTGCCACTAATGACCAATGCTAATGTCGCTGCCATGTCTCTAAAAACGAGGAGGAAAAAAAAGTGAAGGTGTCACCATTCAAGCTTTTCTTTTCATTTTTTTCCTCATCAGTCAACATTTTCTACATAATTATGTATTTTTAAAATTAATGCCCGTCTGTCACCTATTGGCCACCCACATTGTTTGTCTGATAATTTTGCTAATTTTTTGTTTGCTTGTTTTTTGTTTTTTCTTTGCAACTGAAAGCAAATCAACATTGCAAATTAAAAAAAAAGAAATTGACTTCTGAACTTTGCCTATATTTATAATGTTGAAAAAACACCACATGAATGTTTGTTTTGGTGCAGAAAATATTATTCTTTACTGAATTGCTTGTAAATGTTTACTCACAATATCAGATTTATATCACCAGAAGGTTTCTGAAAAAAAATTATCATGTTGATTCAAATAAAATAATAATAATATTAAAGACATTCCCTGATCAAATATAAAAATGTACTGCAAGAATGCACATGTATGGATGAAACAACTCTAATTGAAGCTTTCTGCCATAACAAGAAAAGATAAAACAAATAGGTGTTGAGGTCAGGTATGAGTGATGTTAGAAAAAAAGCAGATCTTTAATAGTTAAAATACTTGTATAAGTATTTCATGGTGAGTGCGGTGCTCTTTTCTGTATTTCTGTACTTGAGATATATGAACCAACAATGAACAATGGGTTTAAGCTTTTATTCTACCAAATAGCAATATGTTGTGTGCATACATCTGTACTTTAGGGAATACAAAGGTTGCCGCCCACACTCATAATGAATCTAGAATTTGTACTCTAGGGCAGCTTCACAATGGCTCTTAAGGGGCAGGCAAATCTGGATTGGTTTGGAAAAAAATATCTACATGGGGATCAAAGTTTGCTGCTTAGTGGCTCGCTGGCTCGCTTGGAACAGATGGGCGTCGGAGGCACTATGAGCCCATTGAGATTCAGGATCCAAAGTGGCTGCTGCTGCTCTGTATACACAGGCAGATGATGCCTTTGTGTCCGTGGATTGCCGATATGCATTTAGGAGGGAAGTGGGTTTTTTGGCTTATGACTGCAGAAGTAAAGCAAAAGACAAAGCAGCAGTGAAACAGGAGTTAGTATGAAAAAGAGGTGTGTTTAGGGATTCACTCACACAGGTTGGTTAAAATATGCAAATTTCATATTCCTTGGTTGTAAGCATTGTAATTGAGTTTGTGTATCTTAAATGAAAACAACAGGCACCCTTTGTACACTTTGCCACAGCTTTTTTTTTTGTCTTGTTTTGTCTCTAAAACACTACAATTAGCAACAGCTTTGTAGGCTATACAATCCTCTGCTGTATATATATGTCCTTCTCATTTTCAAAATCAATTGATTTGTGGCATACAGTAGAGTTTTTATAGATGTTTTAAAAACATACACACTCAGGTCTTAACACAAAATAGATGAAAGAAATAAAAAAGAAAACATCACAGGCATATATCTCTGGAAAGTCTAGTCATAATTTAACGTTTCCTGCTTCGCTCATAATATTCTAAAGGGTAAAGTAAGACAGTGTCACTTTTTCTGACACTTAAACCCTGACCTTTATAAAGATGGTATGCAGTACCAGGTCATACTGTATAGACATTATCAGCACTACATTTATGCCCTCACAGGACACACAGATGCATATGAATGTACTGTAGGAGCACAATAAATGTTCACAATCTGGCCTGCAAAAATATATTTACACTGAAGATAAAAAGTGATTAAAATATTCTTTAATGCTGCCAAAAGAACATTTAAAATACATATGCAAATGTAGGTGTTCATTTGAGTATTATTATCTTGATATTGTATTTAACATAAATGGTGAGGAAACACCTTTTGAGTGAAATTCCAGTGCACTCCAAACATTTCCTGTTCCTACAGCCCCAGACGTTAGAGCAACGCCACCCCTTTAATGTTGAGAGCTGTGACACTGCAGCTCTCTGGGTTCATTGTTGTCAGCTTTGAAATGCCACAAAGTTGAAGAGAGTTCAAAATCAGTGACTCAAAGCCTGACATCCTCTTTCCAATGCGACAATTAGTTCTTACAACACAGAATGTCGACACTTCAAGTCAGGGGAAAAAAGCGTACAACAATGTAAAACAGGTTTAACATTTTCTGTTAGGGAGACATCAGTCAACGATGGTGCCCCTTAGAATACAACACTTTTTTTCTCCCCTGACATGCACAGCAGTGTTGGTTTATAATAATATATATTTTTAAAATATCTTTTCTAGTTATTCCGCTATAAATATATATTTTTAAAAAACCCTACATAGTTGGGTGTATGCATAATTACATTTGCTTCTGTCTTCATTAAATTTTACATGTGGAATTTACTGTCTGCATTAGTAAATGAGAATATCCTCACAAACATCACCATTATGTGAGTTTAAAAATATATATTTATTGTGGAAGGTAAGTGTCAGTGACAGTGTGGAAAACATCCTTTGTTAAATACCGTCTAAATACTGTCTCGGCATGACAGGTAGCTAACACAGATAATTAAGGTAATTCTGATAAATGACAATAAACGTCCCTGTTGGATTCCTATGATACTGACAAATGTGTAATGTTGCAGCTGGGCAGTATCCGACACTCCATCATGTTACGGTTGGTAGAAAAAGAAAGAAAGAAAGGAGACAGACAGGGTGAGAGCTAGAGAGGAAGAGAGAGGAATGCCTCAGGGGCTCACATTTAACCTGCCCACCAATCCCAATCAATGTCATTACTTCTTTCCACTCCATTTTATCAGCTTCTAGCAACTGTAGTTTCCTAGAAGTGACCGTTGCACGGCACTCTATGAAACAGTCACAAGGCTAATGGGATGAGATGCAAAGAATTATAAATGCTGACAGTAAATCATATTACATCCCTAATAAGCATTAACTGGATAACTGGGTCAAAGCTGTATTATCTTAATTGATTTTTCTAAAGAAACCTGACAGTGAAATGTCAATGCTTGAATATTTCTTCATGCATCATTAAAACAAGATTGGCTTTTAACAAAAGGGGAGGAGGACGGGATCCTTTGGGCTGAATTGATTCTTGCTCGGGGCTGCCTTGCACAAGTAAGTGTATTACATAAAAATCTATACAGGATATTAAAACAACACCCATTCTGCAAGACAGTTACAATTAAAAGCTGACACCCACCCATGCTTTTGTGTCTGCCACTGCTGCCTGCCAACAAATGCATTTCAGCCCTGTGACTCGCTGCAATCAATGGGCGGACTGTATAAACGCCCAGAAAGCTTATGTTAGCTGGGTAATAGAGCTGTTGCTTCCTGAATAGTGGCAGCCAACGTTTCCTGCCAACTACTACAAAGATTTTAATGGCTCTTGAATGAAGTTGAAGAGAAAAATCTACCTATTGGCGGGAGTTTGTAGTGTAAATGATGGCAGTATTTAAATATTCAAGAAATGCGATTCTCTGTAAAAAAAAAAAAAAAAAAAAAAAAAAAAGATGTTGATAATGTCATCAATGAAATAAAATGAATGAAAATCCGTAAAAAAAGAATTAGGGTTCCCACTTTGTTAATTAAAACTAAAATCTGTGTTTTGACTGTCTTCATTTAGAGACCTTTAGTGCAGTCAACATAATCTGAGCCTTGTACAACTCGTCCTCTCCATATTGACACCGGGATGATAGGTTTGATACCCACTACATTGTGTCAAATATGACAAACTTGTTCTGTAAACGAACCGACTTGTGATCTGAGGATTACTGAAAAAATTTCGGGTTGTTCATACGGCCATAACTCATGGTCAAAAACGTCAGCAGAATCTACCTTATGCTGACAGTATGCGAAAACACTCATTGCATCATCAACTCGCATCTCAGGCGAAATTCAATCAGATATCTGTGAAATGGCCCCCGGGGATATTTTACATATAAAGTTACTGCACCTCGGTGGGATGGGTCCTATTCTGAGGGTTAGCAGAGCTCTCAAAGATGTTAGGGTCTGCATGTGCGGAGGGCTGGCGTTGGGAGCAGGGTAGACTGGGTCAGTTGGCACGACCGCAGAGCAAATGCTGGGAATAAATCAGTCTCACTGACATGGAGCCTCTCATCAAATGACGTCCCGCGGTGTCCCCATCAGTTACAAACTAATAAAGACGTATGGGAGGAAAACAGAAGTGATCACAGCAGATGCCAAGGTGAAATGCATCCAGAGTCTGGAGAGATATGTTAGGTCTGAGAAGTCTATCACCCATCACACGGATGTTCACATTTTTGATACACAAACATTTCTTCATTACTACCTTTCTTTTTATATCTTTTTTTTGTTTGTTTTGTTGACATTTGGTTTTAATGTTCTATTTAAAATAAATAACCAAACACATCTTTAAAACTTAAAACAAAAATTTGGTCTTTCTTAAGAAAAATTCAAAATAAAATGCCCTATAAGTCACGATCAAAATACATGGACTTGATAAAAAAAAACACCTTGTTATTAAATAAGTTAGTTTGTGTAGAAATTCTTTAAGTATTTGTACAAGTGCTGCAGTGAAACCATTTATACAAGTACTCAAAGTGATTCCTTGAATGTACGAGTGTGTGTGTGTGTGTGTGTGTGTGTGTGTGTGTGTGAGGATGGAAGTGAGAGAGAAACAAGGGGAGAGAGGAAGAAAGAGAGGAGGAGCTACATGGGTATGTGGAACGATGTAATATTCATGAGAGCCCTGGTGGAAGTAGTCTAGTCTCTAAGCTCCCGGAAAACACCACACACACTCGCACACATACACACACTCAGTAGTGCAGTCCAGTGGTTCTCACCTGACATCTGCATATGCCATTCAGAAGGGCAATATGTGTCTGCATCAGTGATTTCTAAACACTT
The DNA here is from genome assembly GCA_020466265.1 of Siphamia tubifer. Classification (NCBI taxonomy): domain Eukaryota; kingdom Metazoa; phylum Chordata; class Actinopteri; order Kurtiformes; family Apogonidae; genus Siphamia; species Siphamia tubifer. Next base: position 35,760,550 of record CM035798.1, on the reverse strand, counting down.
TGGGGTCAACAAATTATTAATATTTAGTATTAGCACTGATGACAATGCGGCGTCCTCCTGAGAGCTGGGCAAAATGTTGAGCGGGGGCCATCCTCTTGACGTCAACTGTTTGGCAGATGGTGCTGTCAGTTTAGGTCTTCGTTTATTCTTCCATGCATATGGCATCTTCGTTAAAAAAAAAAAAAGAAGCGAGCAAGCTCATGTATTATCTATGGGGCTAAAAAGCATGCAAACATAAGCAGGAATGTATCAGAGGAGCCTAAACTTCTGTAAACAACTGGTAGTGGTTGTTGTAAATGTGATTTTACTGACAGAAAGAGCAGAAACATATGGCCTGAGACAGAAAAAAGAGCTGATACCTGGATGGCATGTGGTTCCGCCATGGCCCACAGCGTCACGATGGTGACAGAATGTTGTCTGACATTCACAGACATGGCAACCCCAGCAATGCAGATGACTACGAAGAACTACCTGACGAACAACAACACACTTTATGCACGGACACGATTGATTTATTTCCTCTTGATTTGGAGAAAAGATTGAATTGACATGAGTTCAGTAGGAATCTAACAGTCATGGGAGGATAAGAAATGTTAGACTAATACTGAGATATTTAGTAAAATGAAGGTTGTGTGGGGGGAAAAATGAGGAAGAAAATATCTGTTTAGAAAAATGTCCACATTAGCATCAACAGGAAAACAGTATTAGCTCACCCCTGTTTCTTATTCATTTTAATGACTGGTACAAATAAAAAGTACATTGTTTGGAAAAATATATTAACAAAATTAGCTTATTTCAGAGCCGGTATCTATTCATTTTCAATGTTTCCTTGATAATAACCAAATCACTTCAGCTCTTACATAAATATCTATGTCATTGTACTGACAAAAACAGTGCTTTTATTCATTCCATGTTTTCTTTTCTGTCTGTTTTAGTCACATGATGCACACAGGAGTTAATATTTTATTGCAACTATTGTTTTTGATGGCCTGATAATTTTTTCCTGTGACTGTATGTGATGCTTTATGTGATTATTTATATGATAGGCTACGTAGTTATTAGTAGTGTATTATTGTTGCCATTTCAAGTTTCTTGTCTCTTCTCTTGAATAATATTCACTTAGAAATATGTAAAACATAAAGGACTCATTACAGTATGTATTGTAAAAGGGTTTTTTTTTCCACCATGAAAAATTCAAACCAGATATGGTTGCTTTCAGATGTGTTTAATATGGAAAAGGCTCATTATTCTTTTCTTCAATTTAAAAGTAAAAGATAAAACTATCTACCTTTTAATGTATCACAATCTCTTTTTTACACAGGAGAAAATGAGGTATGTGTCTAGAGGGGAGGAGAGACAGAAAAAGGAGACGAGAGAGAGAGAGAGAGAGCGAGAGAGAGAGAGAGAGAGAGAGAGAGAGAGAGAGAGAGAGAGAGAGAGCGACCCCAGTTAACTTCTGGAGTGTTAAACAGCGAGGGGTCCTACTCCTGCTTTTCTCTGACATGAAGCTGGGCTGGATAGAATCGACACTGGGTTGAGCAGGCGGATGAGTAGAGATATGAGGGTCCCTGTGGTGACCTGGCAGGTGCCATAGCAACAGAAGGGGGGAAGATAGAGAAGACAGACAGTGAGACAGAGACAGGGGAGAGAGAGAGAGAGAGAGAGAGAGAGAGAGAATGAGAGCGAGGGAGTGAGGATATCATGTTAAAGGGGGCAATGGCACCAGCAGCAAAATCACTTGTGACAGACCCAAACACAGGTCGGCAGCTTTCATGTCAGAGCCTACGTCTAATCTTTGGGAAAGAAAAGTAGTGAGGGAAGAGCAAGATACTGAGACAGACAGGAGGATAGAAGGTGTTAGAAAGCAACAGAGACGGCAATTGTCAATAATTAATCATTGGATTGTTCGATGTTGTGGTTGTTGAAATGACAGCTGTTTTGACTGACACATTTGGAGCATTTGATCTGCCTGTTCTGACTCTTGCCACTCAGCTGGATGCTCTCTCCCTGCTGTATTGGAGTCTGGGTCTCACCCTCTCGTTTTATCCTTTAAATCCTCTGCAAGTAGCGATGCATCTATTGCATTAGAGTTGTAGCTGCAGGGTAATACAGCACCACCCTACATTGGAATTTGAAATTTATCAGGTTGTTGTCAGTAACATGTACTTTACAACTCATAAAACAGTTATCACTAAGGTAAGAGACAGAGGGTAAGCCGAAGGTTTTTGCGAGTTTTAACACAAAATAAATTTCTTTCTTTTTTTCCCACATTTTTTTTTTTTTTTTTTTTTTGGGAACGTCGACAGCATAATCCATAAGAATGACAGAATTATTTAAATAGCAAAAACTGAGTTTCAGAAGGACATGTTTAGAGTAAATTTTAAAAAAAAAAAGAAAAAAAAAAGTGTGCTTGTTAGTGAGTGATTTTGTTCTGCTAGCATTCCTCAAAATGCTCCATGAATTTGAGTTCAAAATAGACTCATCTACAGCGTATTCCATTAGGACCACTGTGTCCTCATAGACATCATGGACAGGACTCAGTTGAAATGATGCAATGTGTCTGTCGGTGTCTGCTGATTTGCCACTTTAGAAAAGTTATTTCCAGTCTGTAGGAAATGCTGTGTGGATCTGCGGATGGTGGGAGTCCATCATTCAGTGAGACAGTGAGTGTTCCCTGCTAAACAAGGCCTTCATTGACCTAATAACTGGCAGCCTACTCAGTCACCAGCATGTTGAGTAGTATTCATTATTCATGCTCATTAAATTCTGGGCCTCATACGAGCAAAGACTGCCAGCTTGCTGCCAAACTGTGTTGGTTTTGTGATGTGCCCACTTGAGACTTGGGGATTTAAAACCAGGACACCACTTCTGAAAAACTAGCATACAAATACAGAGAATTCATTCTGCTTCCAGTTTAATTTGATCACATTTGACAAAATACACAATTATACTCACCTCCATTCTTTTGCCATGAATAGGATTTGGAATTAATAAATGAGGGGGAAAAAATGCACACATTCTCTCCCATGAAAAGAGATTTGGAGTCAATTCTGCATTTTTGAATATGCATATTCTTAGTTAGTTGATCGTGTTTTTTTTTTTTTTTTTTTTTTGGTCACAGTCTATTCCTCATCATTTATTCGGAAAGGAAATGGAGCTTGTCAACAAAACCTTTCTCAATGAAAGGCATCTTTGAGGCGTTCAAAACACACGGCGCTGCATCACATCCTATTCAGTCATTTTTCTCGCAGAAAAATCGGCAGTCCTTGCTTCCATCTGTATCACATTTGTGATTTTGGAGAGAAAACAAAGCACAAACTCAATATCTCAAAGCACAGTATGTGTATCGCACGTTAAGTCGGTTTTAGCATGGTGTTGATGTTGAATAGATGTGTTGTTTATTTTGTGTATGATGCCAGTAGTACTCAAAAATGTTGATTTGTTATGATCGAGGCATACAATGAAACCCTTAAGGTTTGACATATGCTTGGAAGAAGCCGTGACAAGATGAACCTGAAATGGTGTACTAGAAAAAGAAAAATGCTTTGACTGTACATGCCGCTTACAAGGGGAAAACAGTAATATATTATTCCTATAAGCGATGTTTTACAAGCTGACTTCCTACAGAGCAGAAGTGGCACTGTTACAAGTGCACTTACATTTGAAAGGCAGAATTTTTCATACAGGTCTCAGCCAACGAGGATGTGAAAAGAGGCCATGACAGATAGGAAACAATTATTTATCAGGACACACATCCACAAAGTACCAGCGGCTGTCTGCACCATTTTCCAGGACTGCGGGGCCATCCATATTTGTCTCTCCTATACTCAAATCCCCAAGAAAAATACCCACAGTTCCAGCACAGAGAGAGGATTACTGCTTTCCCATATGTTGTCCTGTGCAGACACAGCTTATCAATCTAAGCCTGGTCAGTTGCTCTTTCATATACTCCTAATGTACTGGAAAGCCTTCCACAGTTGGCTGCCCCTCACTGCTGGTCCTGAACAGGTTTCAGTCCCAAGTCCCACAATACAGAACAATCAGGCTTTTCTGTTGGATTAGGAAAATGGAGGGGGGATAAAAGCCCCCGGTGGCCGATTGTTGTCTGCTAAGGTTATGTTTTAATACTGAAACACTTCAGCGCTGCTTCTTTGTGCGGGAGCTGTGTCAGAAACAAGAGGTCTAAATAAACACTGAGGCCCACCAGAGTCCTTTCATTCATCATGGCTTCCCCTGACAGCGGCATGGCGAGGAATCATCTGGAATCATCTTCTGTGGGTTCCAGTGAATGTGAGCTCCCTGTTCGTTTTCCTCTCTGGCCCTGACATGGAGGCCGGCCATGTGATATATACACACACACACACAGGAGGAGCTGTGTGGTCTACGAGTGTATGTACGGCAAATATGTGTGTTGTTCATGTGAGGTTACATATAAATAAGCACATAATAAAACGTGAACCGACCGTCGCCGCCAGCCAAAGCACACAGCCACAGTCATGTTGACCATTATATGAGGATTCTTTGAGGCAGCAGTTGCCATATTTGTAGAAGATCAGCAGTGATTTTTAAATCACTTCTATCTATCATAAGCGGACCCAAGATGACAGCACGTATTTTATGAGTCACAAACACACAATAGACTCACTTGTGAGACATGAGCTCAAATATTAGTTTTGAGCCTGTTCTTTGAATTTGTGGGGTTAGTTTGGATTACTACCTCTAATCTAGGCACTAGTACAGTGGGGAATTTCCTGGACTCAATGAGATGGGAGTGTTTCCGAACAAACAAAACTTCAAAGGGTGTGTGTTCTGCAGAAAAGGTAAGGTTGAATGCAAACATGTATTCATTTAACTATATTTCTCTTTTTTTTTCCAACTCTCAAAGCATCCCTTTGCTTGGATCAAAAGCTTAACCCTTTGACCTCAGAGAATTCCATTGCTGGGTTTGATTTCTTTAAAGAAACTTTTTCAATCAGCAGGCTCAGTTGTACCTTGGGGAGAGCTTTGACTGTTGCCTGAAATGCCACTTTTTTTGGAGACTAAAAATACAAGATATTTCAGTTTAAAACAATAGTTGCCAATTAGTTCTTCTGTGGGAGTAATGGTCTGGCCCTTAGGTAATTACAAAAATGTACTATGTAGTTGCTTCAAAGCATTAAATAATAAATGCTGGGTTAACAAAACCTGAACGCAAATAAAATTAGCAATGTGCTAGTTTAACACCCTCAAAGACCTAAATGTCCAACACTGACCAAAGGCAACTATTGATCTATAATGTTTAATCATTTTTAAGCATTTCACCAGGATCAACCCCCATCAAACTCTATTCTGTAATTTCTCTGGGACTGCAATGCATTTCCACATTAGGACATTATTGCACACAATTGCATCCCAACAACACATACTGCTTACACTAGTCTGCACATACAGCGTTTTTTTTAAATATTTGCTACGAAGCAATTTCTATTCTATTTCTTCCTTTATATATTTTGCATAGTCTTAATACACTAATTGTTCAGTGTTTCATATAATCTTGATATTATATTTTCTCTTTCTATTCGTAACTAGCCAAGAACTACCTCTAAGAAAAAGTTTGTTGTATGTACATAATGAATAATAAACATTCTTGCATCTCGATTCATCAAATGTGTCTTTTTTGAACATTCAGACGCTCCATAGTGAACATAGAAACACTGTCATCTTTTTCAACATTTAATCACCATAAAAGCCATGTAGTTTGACAGTCGTTGGAGATGGATGATTTTGCTGAAAAACTCACTTTTTCTTCAGTTTTCTCTGTTTTAATATAATCATTTGATTTTATGATGAGCTTATAATTACAACTACATGATCAGTAAATTGAGGGGAAAAAAGGAAAACAGAAGATTTTAACTGAAAAAAAATGCAAAATGCAGAAATTTATATTTTAATAAAAGGTCATAAGTTACTTAATAAAGGTTAAATGTAAGGAAAATGCATTTGCTTTTACTGGTTAAGTTGTATTTTACTTTTTTTAATTGGATTTTTGATGCTAACAAATTTATCCTTGAGCAACACATGACAATTTCTTCATAATTTCCAAGTCTTTTCCCAAGAAAAGATATTTCTTTCCTTATTCCTTGGTCACAATCTCCATCCAGCTCAGTAGACTCTTAATTGACATTTGGTACCATCGCTGGTTTCTGAGGGCAAGTCATGAGAGGGCTGTAAAATCCTATTTCTGGAAACTGGTCCTTTCTTTATATGGCTTCATGGTAATGTACTTAATATAATTACTGGATAAGCCTGTAATAACCTAATGACATGCCGCACTAATGTTTTATGATCTCTAACAGCTCAGTTCCGCCTTTGAAATAGATGATCTTCCATTGTGCTGTTTTTAGTCAACTCCACACATATTTTGAGTGGGCAAGCATACAAATCTGGGGGAGGTTCTAAGGAATGTATAAGAAATAATTAAGAACAGATTTGGTATGCTAAGCTCTTCCAGTTGAGTTAATGGGATAGACCAAAAAGGAGAAATGGGGAAAACGCCAAAAAGATATTAAATTAGCTGTTTAATAAGCATAGTGTTCTCTGTCTAAAAACTATTTATGCAAGGAGGAAACAATGCACGCTATTCCCAATTAGACTCTCACAAGTACTCACAAAATTGCATGTAAATGCTCTTATCGCCACCGAATATATATATTAATCCTTTAAACTTCCACTTAATTTTTCCTAAATATCTTCATAGTCAATTGAATACTGTTCTTGAACCATTTTAATCAAATGCAGTTGGTGTTTGATTATATTATAAATGGGATATTGGAGGTAGGGCATGTAAAATTATGCCATTTGTGGATATTTATTAATGTTTTAATGTGTTTTAGACTATATTTGGACCACATTTGGGCAATTTTTATAGTTTGTTTTAGATGTTTTTGTTGGACTATAACTGCGTTTATTGGAATATGGTTCCTCTTTGGATAATTATGAGACATTATGAGACTAGGTTCAGATCAACTCTTTGTCATTTGTATTTTGAACAAATGAGTGATTGTACCTGCTGTGTGAAAAGATCCGTTGTCAAACTACATTAGGTCATGTGACATTTGGGACAGTTTTGAGTGGTTGGCTAAATATTTTTGAGTGATTTGATTTCTGGCTTATATGTGGACCTTTGGAAGTTTAAAGGGTTAAATAAATTGAAATTGAAATAATTGTATATAATAAATTGAAAGAATTATCATTAGTTTTACAGACTGTTCCATCAGGTAACTACTCGATGTACTACATTAATAGAATATGATGCAGTTATTCAGTAGAAATTCTGTTTAAGGTAAAATGTTTTTGGTTTTGAATAGTCAAAAATTACTGGGAAAAAAAAATCTAAATTCCTTTACTAGCAAATATATTACATTTCAGTAGGATGTTTGAAAGGACAAAAAAAAAGAAGCAAGGGCTTGTTCAATATTATATACTGAGAGTTATCAGACTGTAGCCCATATCCAGTAATCTGAGATGTCACAGACAGGAGCAGTTTCACATGTGAGACAGTCATGATCTGTGTCAGGCGGTTTCCGTCCCCAGGCGAGAGGTCATGATGGTTGACTTCATCTCCCTCCCCTGGCCTCCAATCACTCAAACATAAATCAATACTGTTAATAACTGTTTGAACCATGTCTAAATGGGATATCTTAGCTTGAAGCGATATTAAAAGATATTCCCTTGCCAGCCCCCTCACTCACTCACTCACTCACTCACTCACTCACTCACTCACTCACTCACTCACTCACTCACTCACTCACTCACTTAATTGATTACATTTGTGTTACATTTCTATCATATTCAGTTCATATTTGCACAAATAAGAGCACATTTAGTAAAGAGCACTGCGTTATAAAAGATAACTGTCCTATAGTCTATGGATATATTACTGTAATAATGTGCTGGTTTAATACAGCTGTCAGTAGATGAAGATAATCACTGCAACTAACTTCATTACTATTATTTCCTTAAACATCTTCATTTTTGTCAAGCACACAAGCAGTAATAGAGCCTTAGCATTCAAATGTAATATAATATTTATAGTTTACCAATCTTCACAGATGGCTACCCCTTATAATACTGCCCTTCAAGGCAGAATTTCAATTTAGGTCTGATCACACAAAATAAACAGACATCATACTGATGATGGCTTCCCTTGGCGAAAAGAAAAAAAACAAAAAAAAAAACCACACAGGGTGAGAAATGATCAGGTTTGCGAAGGTCAAAGCCACCGGGTGTGTAAGGGAGGCATCTTGGATATCATTCAAATTATCCATTAATTAGCTTTCACACAACTGCAGTAATAACCTACATGCTTCGGACATCAGCTAAGGCACATTAAGTGTTTTAAAAGGTGTTTCTGCAGTCATGTGACCTCTATCTCATCTTGCTTTCATTTTCTACGGGGGTATGCATCACTGGGCTAAGCGTATTTACTCTGATAGCGCTGCCACAATGGAATTATGTGTGCTTGTAAATAGAGTTAGCAGTCAGCTGATCTCGGCTTTTCATTATTTTGTGGAGGGTCTGAGAGAGAACTGCAAACTGTTTTGCTTTATGATCCATTCTAAAACCCATTGAAATGACGACCATAAAATAATGCCATTACTACTATGTATAAAACCTTACTGCTCAGCGATGCAAGATGATCATCAGCACGATTTGTAGGCTTATAGTGAAGTAGCTACAATACAGTGAAGGTAGACTGAGGCATGAGGACTACGTGATGATATACAGTGTAATACATACTGTGTGACAGAGGGGTGTGTAGGATAGTGATGACAATTACCTTCAGTGGAATGTGGGCAGGAAATATTGTCCAATGACTCTTTGTAATTACTTACATATTTCTTAAATATGACCATTGCACCATGCAAATATCAGTTTTTGTTGCTTACAGACATAAACATGAAGTGTAGATGAATATTTACAACGTATATTCACATATGACGACGTCACAGTAACAAACATTTTCAAATATTACAAAATTCAGACTAAGTTGAATGATGTTACAATCCTATAATCAGTGGACTTCCTTTTTTTTTTGAGGTACTTTGAAGCTGTCACCGCATCTAATATGAAAATAAACCTGCAACAAATTCATATTATGGAATCAAAAGCACTGCATGCACATGAGCTGAGAAAAAAAGCTTAGATTCCTCAGAAGTTCACTAAAACATTGGCTCCTAACAGGCACAGAAACTGTGATCATCACTAATGAAAATACCAGGTAATCTTTTATTTTATTATTTCATTTTTTTTATTTGGCGAGAGGGGCTTTATTTTCCCCTATAAACCTATTATGCTTTGCTGTACAAATGAGCAATGGTGAAACTATGGTAACAAATAATCTGTTTTGCTTCAATGAAAAGTATGTATCATGGTGGGACACAAAGCCAGGGATAAACACTGAGGGAACCTTGAACAATGAGCCTTAAGCAGGCATGTGTCCAAAACTCTGCTGCTCTTTTTTGCTCACTGCCATCCATCCCTGTCCCTGTGTGGCTCTGTAAAAATGTCTTGCATTTCCTAAAATAAATAAATAAATAAATAAACTGGTGGCTGTACTACCTTATTGTGCAGCAAAATTATAATGCATTCAAAGAGAATTACATAACATCTCTGATTACAGTATTATTCTCAATGTTTCAAATGCATGGTTCCAATTTCTCATGGTACAATAACCCAAAAGGATCAGCTTTAACCTACATTTAAGAATGTATCATTGTTCTTCTGCCACAGTTGGTTCAGAAAATGTCATGATTAAATAACATAATCAGCCTTTAACATATTATAATACGCATATGTGATTCTAACAACAAAAAGCAAGAACTGTAGCTTATGAGGGGTTGTTTAGGCCATATTTCATTCTGGCACTATATATATATATATATATATATATATATATATATATATATATATATATATATATATATATATATATATGTATATGTATTTGCTTTTCACTCATATATGAAGATGAGAGAGAGACAGAATATAGGTATATGAGAGTGAGAATATAAGTATGTGTGAGTGAAAATATATGAATTTGAGAGAAAGAATTTATGTATGTAAAAGCAAATACATATATATATATATATATATATATATATATATATATATATATATATATATATATATATATATACATATATATATATATATATATATATATATATATATATATATATATATATATATAGTGCCAGAATGAAATATGGCATTAAATGGCCTCTCATAATAACTAGAAAAAGCTCCATTGTATCTCAAAATCTGAAGAAAAGAATAATAATGTTGTGGACATAAAAATATCTCTTGGTAGCTGCTTGTTTAACACACAACGTATTGTACAGTACCTGAATATTCCACTACTGGATTGATTTTTATGAATAAATAGATGAAACATGTATATATGACAAAATCTTTAGTAAATTTTGAGTAATGCTTGGATACACTGTTGAAAGTAATGTTATATGCAGCACATACATTGTTTTGTTGTTGAAGAATGGTAATAATAGCATTACTGAAACATGCATAAATCCTCAAATTCAATCATCTGTGAGGTGTTAAATTTCATGAGCACACTTTGGATCCACCTGCTGAAACTAGCCACCTACAGGCAGCGTGGCCAAAGTGGGGGAAGCTTGCGGAATAAGCAGCTGTGTTTTCCAAATACCCTTAAATGGATTTGAGAGTCTAGGATGGCCCTCCTCCAAAAGGAAAAAAAAAAACCCAGCTCGAGCACATCTATCAATTTGCAAACAGACTTAAAAGTGTCAACAGTGGCACACAAGCCATAAGAAACGTTCTGCTTATCCTACACCAATGCACCCCTTCATGTGATGTAATTTCATTCTCTACAAGATTCTCTCTTTTTGCCCCTCTTCTTCTGTCACTATTGCACAGAGGGGAACAGAGAGAGAAAGCCAATTCCAACAGTGACAGAAAACTGCCCACTCTTCCCCCATAAAATTAGAAAAGCTGTTCGTGTTTTTTTATCTTTCAGATTTCCTGGGTTTTATGGCTAAATACTAAAGCACTGGAGGCTGGTCATGCTTTAAGCTACTAGAAAAAGTTAAGCTTCAGCGTTGGGCAGCAGAGATATGGGCTATAAGCTGACAAGTAATTAAACCGGCATATCTGTAACAACTGTCATCTCTTATTTCTCCACTGCCTGGACGTAAACCAAAGGCAAGAAAGCCGAAAAGGATGGAGTAAAAAAAAAAAAAAAAAAAAAGAGCAAAAAAAGCAAAGGGGGACAGTCTGAGAGAGAGAGAGAGAGAGAGAGAGAGAGAGAGAGAGAGAGAGAGAGAGAGAAAAAGAAAGAGAGAGAGTCTTTACATTGCCGGGCAACTGCAGGGTATATCTCCTGCCGAACAGTTTAGCAGACTTGGGCATTTAGGGGATTGTAGAGGAGATCAAAAGGGTCAGGGATCCTTTTACCAATTAACAGCAGGGAGACGGACATCAAATAAGGTGTAAATTTCAGCTCTGCACTTTTCAGTGAGCCGAGCATGAAATGCATTCTAATGCTCTTTTAGAGTTTAGATGTGGCTTTTGAACCACCAATGATGTCACCATGGCTCTCCCAAAGACCAGCTTAATCACTGCTTAGAATGACGTTGTAGCCATCTTGTCCAGTGTGTCGGTGTCAAAGGGACTGTTGAGTCAGTTATCGATAACGACTGGACAATGTGACTGTAGATTTAGAAAATCTGCCGTGTGAGACAATAAGCTTGCAGTGACAGAGGTTTGACCTTTTTGATTTGTGTAGCGGTGTTAAAATTGTATATTGAT